>CAUHTR010007913.1:0-119431 GCA_959609185.1 Schmidtea polychroa
AGATTGATGGTGAAGATAAAGATAAATAATTTTATTGGTCAATCGTTTATATCTAGATTTGCAATTTAAAATTTTCTGTGATGTTTTTAAAGTGTTGCATAAAGGAATACTATTTAAACCTTAAGGTTTCGAAAGCTTATAGGTTTAAATACAATTTGTCTGGAGAAGGCTTGCGCAACTTAAGAAGCGTCAAGAAATAAAAGTTTCAATGTAAATAGTTGAGGCTAAATGGGTAGTTAATAGAAAAGATTATTACTCCTATCACACATTGATATCATATCAATATAGATTGGATTTATTTTATAATATACCAATTTCTTTTCACATTTTAGTGCTTTCTAGAAAGTGTTCTTGGGCCGTATGTTGTGCAGGTTTGGTCTAGTTAAAATAGAATTAAAACTTACTCAGAAATAAATGTGCTTAAATGATATAAGGAATAATCAAAAGTTAAGCAGCGTCAAGTTTATGGACATCAAATTTTAAGAAATAAAACCCAGACCAGTAATGAAATAGACAGAAATGGTGTCATTTTGCATATTTTTGCAACCAGTCTGATAGACTGTTCTAACAGATGTGCAATTCATTTCTCTTGCATTAAACAAATATTACTGTTCCCACATTCAACTATGCAAATAATTCATATACTATTTTATTTATAATATTTTAACACATTTTCTATTTATTCATTAGTTTTCTTTACCATCAAAATTTACCTTCTAACATCGTCAAAGTACACTTGGAGAATTTAAAACGTTAAAGAAAAAATAAAAATTAGCTGTTAGACATGTAAAAAATTATTCGGTTTATTAAAAATAAAATTTTAAAAATGTTGAGCAGAAAAAGATTGAAATAAACATTATAATGAAAAATAAGAAATTTTACGTGCAAAAGAATGAAAAGTTCATTTTAAAATATTTTACTGAAATTAAATTTTAATTATAGCTGTTAGATGATATCGAAATTATAATCTCATATTTGTTTGAATACTGAGGATTGATGTAGATATAATTTTACATCGGAATAAGGGTTTATCACTCTAGAAATTATTAATTGCAAAGTTATTACAATTATAAAAACTCTTTTTTCAAATTTCACCACTGATTTCTTTTCCATTGTATTTATTAAAAAGCTTGACTATGAATCAGTAAGTATATCGATGTTTTTGATATTCACGAATTTTTGGCACTGCCTTTTTTAATTTTATTATTATTATCCAATTCACGATATATTTACTGATTCATAGTCAAGTTATTACATTTGACATTTTAAATTTAATTTTTTATGTTGAATAATAAAATAAAATACGAACGAGATTATTCTGTACATTTTCTAAAAAAGAGAATATTTAAAAAATAAACTTAAAAATTTTTAATTTTTTTAAACTGAAAATTGTTTTCAAACTATTAAACTACAAAAATAGAAATTTTCGCGGGATATTTAATCAGGTATAAAAATAATATATTTGAAAAATTAGCTATAAAAAATAAAATTAAATTGATGTAGCGTTTTGGATAAGTAATTATGACAAAGTTTTAAGTGTTCAGTAACAGCTGGAATTGTATTGCGGAAATACTGGTTAAACCTGCCTTTCCTAAATATTTAGCACCTCCTACAAGATGTTCATATTATCCAGGGTTCCCTTGACCTGTTTTATTTTAACCCTTGTAATTAGTTGATTAATTATTTTTAATAAACATTAATATATACAGCAGTAATAATACAAATAGATGGAGATAGAGGGTTTTTCGTAGGATATGTAGGTATATAGTAACAAAAATATTGTGTGTGTTTGTGTGTGGAATTGGGGGGGGGTGGTATTCAGTAATTGTGCAACTGATAAATTAATTTAATTAAATGCATTAGTCTTTTACTTTTTTGCTGGAAATCATCATATGTGAACTTGTGACCCATCAAAAAACTGCCCCATAATTATAATACATTAATAATTAATGATATATTATATATATTATAACAAAAAAATTACGTAATAAATCATTTTCATCTGGAATTGAGGTACATTCGGTTTGTTGAATTTCAAAATTTTTTGATGTCCTGCAGATAGTGGCATCTGAGAATGTATTTGAAAATAAAAAATAGAAAATAAGAATCACAGATTTCATTGCAGAATAACAATGTTATATAGAAAACTAATATACAAAACAATTTTTAAAATATAAAAAATCAAGATGATAAACATTTAATAAGTGGTTTGTTTATATATTTCTCGTTATTTCATTGGATAGCAGATAAAAATTTTTATTGGTCAATGGCAAATAATTAGTGGATTCTGAATTAATGTATTTTATAGATATTCTTTTAAGGGCTTTCATTTAACTGTTTTACATTATTATTAATATGATTATTAGAAAGCTCCACTCAAACATACGTTTTACAATATATGTCCACAGCTGAGTATCTCCAGAGCCAAACATTTGAAATCATCTTCAATAATCTGCGAATCTGTTTAACAACTATCATCATGAAGGATTACATTTGTTTGAAAATTGGTTGGTATTTTTGAACTTTTGAAATATCATCTAAGCATGGTCTAGTGCAGGATTCCCCAAACTATGTTCTGCGTATCCAAACTAAGTGTTCGGCGGAGCCTAAATAGATATTTCGCAAATATTTGGAGTAAATTTAGAAAATTGAACATATTCTACTTCATAATGAAAGACGAGCGACGATTAAACTTCATTGAACAAAATACAGAAATAGACTCGACGCCACGACATATATGAGAATACAACTGACCAATATTGTGCCTGATATAAAAAAAAATTTAATTTAAGAACCCAAAATCATCAAAGTCGTTAGGAGTTTTATTTATTTGTATTTTTATGTTTATTAAATAATTAATATTTCTTTAATAACATTTTTTATTTTTATTTATACTATTATGAATTACCCAACCTTAAAAATAAGCTAAGTGTTCTGCCAAAATTTTCGGATTTGCCAAGTGTTCCGTCGCTGAAAAAGGTTGGTAAACCCTGGTCTAGTGAAATCTAAATCTGTAAGCCTTGGTCGATATGGTGCTGAAATGATTGCTGTGCTGTGGAATCCAAAGGGAATTTTACGTACTCAAAATCAGTGACCTTTTTGGATTATTTTCAGTAAACGCAAGTATTTGGTTGTAAGGCTTTACGTAAATCAATTTCGGAGAATATGGTTTTACCGTGTAGATTATTTATATATCGGTAATAAAAAGCATAGGGTATGCGTCGTGCATCATAACTGAGTTTATGTATCGATAATGGACGCAGGGTCTAAAGAGCCGTTGGGATGAGGTTGTTGAAATGTGATAAAAAACGTTGTTTTGTAAAATTTTATTTTTGTTTAAATTTAAACTATTAAAGCATTTCGAAGTGATAAGTTTGATAATTTTCCCTTTCCTGGAACGTAACTTGTTTTATCTGTGATACTGTAATACAAAGATGATCAGTAAAATCCTTCTATAACACATTGACAGATTTAACAGAGAGTGGTATATTTCTGGCGATTATAGTTCTATCTCTACAATCTACTAAGTATCCGAAGAACGCAAAAACATTTGCTCCGAGGATAGGTTGTAAAGTGTTACCTATTGTGAAATTTTATTTGATTTGAGTGTTAATGGTTTCTAATTGAAATGTAAGGTTGAATTTAGAAATGTCAATACTATTAGCTGCTTTTGATTTACCTATGGGAATAGAGGATGATGCAAAAGAAAGTAGTATTATTGGAAATGGCAACAGCATAAGCTTAACGGCATTTGCATGAGATCTTGTTAAGTTTTTTCGTAGTTGCAACAGTTGAGACATTTGCGGACTTTACTGCCGAAGATAAAATGAAAAACACTGAGAAACATGATCTTTACATCGTCATTTTAGGCCAATCGCAGCCTATACAACATTTTGTTGCTGAATCTTTTTGTTTAAAATGGAAAATGAATAAAAACCTATGGTTTGATTTATTTATCTTATTATTATCGTTATATTTGTGAGAGCCTCTTGGGCTACGAAAGATAGAAGTTAGTAGTGTGCGTAAAAGGGAACCAACCTGTATTAAATGTGAAGGAAGCCATTACTTAAACCAATTTTCAGAGTTCCTAAAGCTGAATTTCAAGGAACGACATGAGTTTATGACCAAGAAGCAACAGCTCACATGGTTCGAGAATGTGAAAAACCGTGTTTTTGTAAGGACAGGGACTGTACTTGAAAGCATCATAATTTTCTCCATGACTCAGAAGGACAAAATTGATGAAAATCAAGAGCCGAACAATGAAAACACGTCAATGATGACTCCTCAAGATAGACAGAGTCAGAAGATGTATGTTATTTTAAAAACTATTTCTACAAAGTTTATTCATAAAGGGAGAGGGATCAGAATCAATGCATTGCTGGACGGATGAAATGCATTTTTTTACGGATGTCTAACAATAAAATAAGATAAACATTACAAGCTTTGTGATACCCATTGCAAATCCCAATAGTAGACTAGTTTCGAGCTTTTGGCTCTCATCAGTACTATGCAAAAGACGCGAAGATTTCTCTTCACACCAGGTAAGTATACAATATAGCTGATTCAACTCTATTGCATATTTTACCTGATACACTGGAAATCACATCACTTGCAAATTCGCTAAATCACAGAAAAAATATCTATTCCAGTGAACCCGTATATTTCCTGGGCAAATTTGAATAATTCATTCCCTTAATCCTAGTATCGAAAAATAGATGGAACACCTATAGTAAATTGAGTTAGTGTCTTCTACTAACACCTTGAACCATAAGAATCCGCAACTTGTTTTCAAATTTCACATAGTATCAACATTAATTGTGAATGGTGTGGTTTAGTTGTATTGCATTTTCATTGAATGTTCTAACTGTAAAATTTCGAGCTATGTGAATAATTACGAGATTGAACTACGTTAGTAGGCAAGGCGTCAAATATAGGTCAACAACTACAACCCCACAATTCTCTTTTGTCCTTCCCTTAATTAATTAACTCCATGGTTTTGCCCTCCCTAATATATTACCATCTTGTTTTAATGGCGTTTTATATCAATTGTATATTTTCGATTTTTATGTGTGAACTGAAATGGTGGTTATTTTCAAAACTAGTATCTATGCATGTAAACTTAAATAAATTTATGTTAATAGGTCAGGTACTTATTGAACGCGCATCGAGTGTACGATTTGTAAATAAATTTAATTTAAAATTAAATCTAATTTCTGAAAATTTATCATTTAGTTTTGTATTTCAAAATTTTTAATGTTATTTTGAGTTTCATTATTTTTCAAATGAAAATTTTTTCACATTATTATATTTCTTAAACATTTATTATTTTGTTATAATATAGAATTAAAATAGCGGTATTTTAATTTCATGTAATTTCGATCTTATATTTTTCGTGTTCCATTTGTATTAAAATCATTTAGATTTTATTTAAAAATATGAATAAAATAACAGTAAATTATTATAAATCTTGTGCCTTAGAATCCAAGATAAGAGGCACCACAATAAAGCCGTTTTTGAAAATGTTAATTTTTTTTAATTAATTTGAATTTAATTAATTATAATGCTAATAGTATGTCTTTGCATGGCTACGATCCTGATTTATATAAGATTTTCAACAATGTTTATAATTCATTAAATGCCATTTCAGAACCAAAAATTTATTATATTATTTCCAAATCTCAAACATATCTCCCAGAAGTACCATGCTTAAATAATTGGAATGTCAATAATAATATTCCAGTTGATATGAAAATGTTTTATACTTTATCATAAATATCTAATTAATGCTATTTATAAGATTTAATGAAGAAATAGAATTGAACATTCCATATTGTGAATTGACAGAATATTGTCAAATACTTTTTGTTCTTGCAACCTATGTTGTATCATCAAATGGCGCTATTGAAGAAAAATATTTAAATGCCGGTTATTTACCTCTATTCAACAGCCATGAGTTTGTTTTCAATTGTAACATTTAAATAGATTTTAATAGAACATTTGACTTAATTATGTTAATTTAACAAATATTTTATTCTTTAACCTATATAAAAATTTTAACTTTAGTTAATTTTATATTGTTGATTTTATAGTTATTTAATATTTCTTTAATTTATCATAATGTTTAGTATTAAAATTATATATCCATCATTAATTTTGCATGAAAATTTTAAAATCTATATATTAGAATTCAGTTGCCTAACAACTATTTGACCTACATATTATATATTAAAATCTACTTTGAAGTGGAATTTGTATTTAAAAGGAAATAAAATTTAAATTGTCAGTAGAAATGAATAATAAAAAGAAATATTATTAAAAACTATTAACTAAAAAAATAGTGAAATTTGAAAAATGAAAACAAATATTTTTATTATACTCTTCAGTTACCAATATTATTATTATTTCTAATTATTGTTATTTTATATTTATTAAATTAATTATTATTAAATTGTTCATTATTAATGATTATCATAATAAACAAAATGATGATTTTAAAGATGAAATTCAAAAACTGAAAATTATTATTTTTATTCATTTTTTATTAATAATTTTATTTGTTATTATTTATTATATCAATATTATTTTTTTTATTTTTATTATTTATTTTTATTAATTTATTAACATTATTTATTGTTATAATAATTATTTTTTTAATTAATTTTTATTATTAATTATAATAATAAAATTATAATTTTAAAAACTGAAAATTATTATTATTCATTTTTATTAATAATTTTATTTTTTATTAATTAGTATTTATAATTATTTTTTATTATTAATTATAATTATCGTAGTAATAAAACAAAATGATAATCCAAAAAATTGAAAATTTATTGTTATAATTATTTGTTTTAATTAATATTAATATTTTAATTATTATTTTTATTCATTTTTTGTTAATAATTTTATTTGTTATTATTTATTGTTATATTATTTAATATATTAATATTAAATTAATTATAATTATTATAATAAAATTATAATTTTAAGATGAAATTCAAAAACTGAAAATAATTTTTTTTATTCATTTTTATTAATTTATAAACATTATTTATTGTTATAATTATTATTTTTTTAATTAATTTTTATTATTAATTATAATTATCGTAGTAATAAAATAAAATGATAATCCAAAAATTGAAAATTTATTGTTATAATTATTTATTTTAATTATTATTTTTATTCATTTTTTATTTATAATTTTATTTGTTATTATTTATTATATTAATATTAAATTAATTATAATTTTATTTGTATATATCAATATTATTTTTCATTTTTATTATTCAATTTTATTAATTTATTAACATTATTTATTGTAATAATTATTATTTTTTTAATTAATTTTTATTATTAATTATAATTATAATAATAAAATTATAATTTTAAACATGAAATTCAAAAACTGAAAATCATTATTATTATTCATTTTTACTAATAATTTTATTTTTTATTAATTAATTTTTATAATTATTTTTTTATTATTAATTATAATTATCGTAGTAATAAAACAAAATGATAATCCAAAAATTGAAAATTTATTGTTATAATTATTTATTTTAATTAATAATAATATTTTAATTATTATTTTTATTAATAATTTTATTTGTTATTATTTATTATATTAATATTAAATTAATAATTAATTATAATTTTATTTGTATATATCAATATTATTTTTTAAATTAATTTTTATTATTAATTATAATTTTAAGATGAAATTCAAAAACTGAAAATTATTATTTTTATTCATTTTTATTAATAATTTTATTTTTTATTAATTAATTTTTATAATTATTTTTTTATTATTAATTATAATTATCGTAGTAATAAAACAAAATGATAATCCAAAAATTGAAAATTTATTGTTATAATTATTTATTATATTAATATTAAATTAATAATTAATTATAATTTTATTTGTATATATCAATATTATTTTTTTAATTAATTTTTATTATTAATTATAATTTTAAGATGAAATTCAAAAACTGAAAATTATTATTTTTATTCATTTTTATTAATTTATAAACATTATTTATTGTTATAATTATTATTTTTTTAATTAATTTTTATTATTAATTATTATTTATAATTATTTTTTTATTATTAATTATAATTATTTATTTTAATTATTATTTTTATTCATTTTTTATTTATAATTTTATTTGTTATTATTTATTATATTAATATTAAATTAATTATTATTTTATTTGTATATATCAATATTATTTTTTATTTTTATTATTCAATTTTATTAATTTATTAACATTATTTATTGTTATAATTATTATTTTAATTTAATTATTATTTATAATTATTTTTTATTATTTTTCCAATTATAAAAATAATAAAAAAATAATAATTTTAAATGATCCAAAAAACCGGAAAACTCTTAATTACATAAAATTTATACTTGTTATGCCTTTATATTATACTATCATGTAGTGTCTTTCGGCGGGGTATTTATGAGATTGAACTCCGTCCTATCGATGAGAATATTTGCACATCATTAGAAGAGGTTCTGAATAAAGTCATACACAGTAAAGAGTTTAACGGCAAACCTAAAATGATTCCCGAATTGAATATGCTTCAGAAGGTTGCGATTTGGTTGAAAGTACAAAAGGCTAAAATTTTGGGTTATTTTCTAGAAAATGCGCAAAAAACTTCGTGGCGAGTTGGCAAGTGTTCCAATGGATAAGATAAGTTTATCAAAAGTCGAACAGAGAATAAATGAATTAAAGAATCAGAGTAAAAAAATCTTCCTCAGTGTTGAATTTCGTTTTTCAAAGGAAATTCAAATTTCACCTCCAATTGTTTTGACGAGACTGGTAATTGTTGTTTGATTTGTTGTGTTGCGCCACCCCCCCCCCCTCCGCGTCACCTTGTTATTGGAATTATATATCTTTATCCAAAAATACTTGAATAAATTATCGCTTTGAAATTAATAATTTATAATTAAATGATTTAAAAATTGAATAACGTATAAACTAATTTTCCGATAAAGTATATATATTAATCGATTTCAAAATTAATAATTGACAAATTGAATTTTACTTGAAAATTATCTATTCTATAATGTAAATAAAATTCAACAGGAGACAATCAACATTTAGACTTCAGATTATGGAAAATATGATATTGGAAAACCTTATCAAAAGAAAAGTTGTCTTTTGGTATTGTTGTAAGAGTTTCTAGAATACATTGTTAATAATGGACTTAATGAAGGTAAATGTTACATAGAATATAAGAAGAAAAGTTAACACAGAAAATGCAATTCCAGTAATCATTCATTATTTTACTTATTATTAGTCTTGGGAAAAGTTTCTATCTTGTATCGATAATCGCTTTAGAAAAGTAGAACTTGTAGCTCGACTTTTGATTGAAATAGAATGCAATAGAATACAATACACGTTATATTACACGTTATAATTAGAAATACGGAGTTGAAATCTAAAAAATTGATCAAGAATGGAATCCAAATATTGGAACTAGAATATTAATTATGAATGAAACAATATAAAAATACGGAAAATCAATGATCAAATAAGACGGTAATGTAAAAAGAAATTCATAGAATGGTACGAGATGCACAAAAATGTAAAAGTCAACAAATCGTTAGTTAATTACATATAAAATTGCAGAAATCGGCTTTATTGTAATCGTGTAGAAAATGAGGAGAATACGAGCATGAAATTGGATAGATTAAAAGACAAATTAGAGTTGTTATAAAAGGTGATTATTGTTGTTATTGTTCACAATATTACAATATCACTCATCAAATTGAATATTACGGCCTAGAACAAAGCATTAGTAGTAATTAAGATTAAATGTATAATTGGAATCAATAGAGAAAAGTTGATTTTCAGATAATATTGAAACGATGAGAAATAAATATATCATATTATCGATTAAAATTAAAAACTAATCCGCAAATATTTGAATCAATAAATTTAATTTAATTGAAATAAGTTTTTATTGTAATGATTTTAAAAGAAATACTCAGTGAAATTGGACAATTTATGCATCATTCAATAGTGAAAAATCGATTTTCAGAAACTATTAAAATAAAAATAGTTAAAATATCGATCGAAATTATAGTTTAAAATTAAAAATTTCCCATTTATAAATAAATTACTTAATTTTTTTGCGAACTATCTTTTGTGTTATGATTATTATTATTGATTATTATTTTTTATTATTATTATATTATTGTTATCATTAAACCAATAAATTATAAAAAAAAATTTGTAAATTTGTTACTATGTGAAATCGACACTAAATCTGTAAATAGCAAAAATGATCTCGTATATCCACAAGACTGTAAACTTCTCAATTAATTATAATATTTTCAATTTTATGATTATGTACCTTTATTGCTTGTTTATGACCTTAATGTCTTTTACGAGGATAATTAACAGATTCGGAGTGCTTTTCAACTTTTTTCGCATCGTTACTGAAATCCCATAACTTTCTCGATAATTTCCATATAATTCATTTTTATTTACTGGGCTCCCTTTAACTCTATCCCTACATCTGTTGCCTATGATATTTTGATTTAGACTCTGCAACCGGATATGTTAAGAAAATTCTCCAATGTAAGCATCATATAGCTAATTATAATATGTGATAGATTACATTAGAAAAATCCTGTGGAAAAAAAGCATTACCAAATGACAAGAAATGCTCGAGCGATAACTATCGATAGAAATAGGCGACCTGATAATGAGGATTTGGTCGAAATAAAGGTGACTTTTGTTATTTTAATAAATCTTATTAAATTCCTATTTATTATCAGATGTAAATAAGCCAATAGAATTCTTGAGGATAATAACAAATTTTCGACACTTGATAAAAGTTTTTCGAAAATTTTTCGTTATTCTCAACATTTCTATTGATTTACTAGTATAATTTACTCGTAATAATAATAATAATTTTTGGCTTTTTAATATTGTCCATTTGAAATCATAACAAATCCTTTATTTTTTATCATTACTAATTTTATTTTTTATTAATTAGTATTTATAATTATTTTTTTTATTATTATAATTATTTATTTCAATTAATATTATATAACTACTGGGCAAAAATTGAATAAATTATGCATCATTCTATGGAGAATTGTCGATTTTCATTTAGTATTGAATTAAAAATATCATGTTATCGATTAAAATTAAAAGCTAATTTTTGCAAATATTTGAATCAATAAGTTTAATTTAATTGAATTAAATTTAACAATAATAAATATAACAATTTTAAAAGAAATAATGGGTGAAATTGGACAAATTATGAATTATTCAATGGAGAAAAGTCGATTTCAGATAACATTGAAATAAAAATGTTATTATAAATGTTAAAACTCTAAAATTAAAGAGAATTACATTTGTATTGTTTGCATAGTCGTTAGGAAAATGGATGCCGTCAGGAATATTATAAATTAGTTCCACAGATTTGTAATATTCAAATAGAGTTTTTTCTTCGAAATTAGATTTAATCAAATGTTATTATTACAATTCTTCGGCTGTTATAATCAATTCTGTCTGCATTTGAAATAATGTAATGACTAATCGAATCTTCACCCTGAATTATTTTAATTAGTTGATTTTGCAATGCAAAATTTCAAACTATCAATTAATTCTTTCGTCAGTAAAATATTTATAATTTGTCATTAAAAATCTCCAAAAAAATCTCATATAATAGAATTGATTTTATTATCATTCGATAGAAAATTCGATTTTCAGATGATATTGGAATAAAAATGTCATGTAGTCGATTAATAATAAATATTATTGTAAATTTTTATATCAGATTCGTAATCGATATCTAACAAAAATGGCTTAAATAAATAGCATTGTGTAATAGAAAAATAAAGACTATTTTCAGATAAAGCTGAAATAATGAAATTATATATGTTAAAAACTCTTTATAATAAAAAAGATGGCAAATAAATTCAAAAAATTATATTAAGACAAAAAAATATAAATAGAATTTATTATAAAAGGAAAGTAATATGTAGATATGATGCCCATGTACCACTAGCAATTATCGCGCATATAATCTCCCCCTAAAAATTAGCACCAGTGTTTCGATTCCCCAAATGAGTTTCCACGCAGGTGATCGATAAGTTTATTGATTTTTAAGTGCAAAATGTGCAAGGTGCAATTTTAATTATAGTCAGGTTGTTTTTAATATGGAAACCATATTTTATCAAGACATCCTACACGAAAAAAATGTGATTTTTGACGACAAACAAGAATATATACAAAAAGAGAGGAAAAGATATCTTTTCGATAGGCTTTTTGTGTTTTAAAGGAATATTTTTGGAAACAATGGGAAAGACTTTAATTTTTGATTGTCTTGTTTGTTATTTTTGAATAAAATTTACTGCTTTCGTCTCAAACGTTAGTTTTATTATTTTATTACGAATAGTTATACCGATGGAGTTATTACATAAATTGTTTTTAAGGAAAATGGATAAAAGCATCTGAAATCCACAGCTTTGTAATATTCTAAACAAGTTTATTGCAGGCAACATTTCGATTTTTCCGAATTCTATGATTGCAATTCTTCATCTGTTACACCCATTTTGTCTTCATTTAGAATAATATAATGACTAATAAAATCTTCACTGTAAATTGTTTTCTTTTTTATAATTTAACCTACTGACATGCCTGCATCCAAAAATGCCAAAGTAATTCTTAAATGAAAGTTTTCAAATTATTTGTTTATTTAATCCATAAAATATTGATAATTTGTCATTAAAATATTTTATTAGTCAATCAATCAATTATTTGTCAATAAAAATATCATATTGTTGATTAAAATTTTAAAAATTGAATTTATTTTATCATCATTTAATAATAAAATGAAAATATTTGTAAAATACTTATTAAAAATTAACCCTACACTGCATATTGTATCACTGGTGATACACAATTATCTTATTAGAATAAAAACTTTCTCGCTCTTGATTTTGAAATTTTTTCAACTGAATTTTTAAAAAAAAATTTTTTGTTGCAATTGTATTTTCATGGTTAGTTCATTTTTACCTGTGTCACAAAATAGGTGTAAACAGAATTAAAATTTATAGTGTCATTCGATGGCGGTATTTAGAATCAAAATTTAATATTTCCTTATTACATTCTACCTTGTTTGATTCTTTTTATAAGCAATATTTAAATAATACATGTCTCACTACACTATATACCAGGGGTGGGCAAGTGCGGCTCTTTGATGAGCCATGTGGCTCTCTAGGACCTCATGCGTGCCACCCCTGGTATATTTATTCTTTTTAAGAGTCAATAATTTTCATATTAAAACATTATACGATATACCGGTAGATTAAATTAATAAGATTAGAGGCGAAACAGAAAGATAAATATTACTCCCTCTGTCAAAAAATGATCGTCCAGTTGCATTTTAGCCTTTTTCCCAAAATGATTGTCAATAGAGAATATAAAAAATTGAACGGTTTTGTAAAACCTTTTACAGTAAAAACAAATTAAATAATTTTATTTTATTGATTGAACAAATAACAAAACTGCATTTTAAGTATCACTGTTACGTATTTAAAGTTACGATTTAAAGTCAAACTGGACTATCATTTTTGGACAGAGGGAGTATATTTTTAAGATTAACAAGTTTTATTTTTAGTATTATTGTATCCCCTTTTATCTTATTAGTTTACCTCTACTCCAAATGATGAATAATATTCCCATTCTAAGTTTCGTAGCTGTTATATGGGTGTCACTAAACCTCTTTACTTCATGATACATTTTCCACAACTTTCCAGAAATTCAAACATGTTAAATAAATATATCAAGGTTTTGGAAAATGTATAATATTCTTATATTTCAAAAAACTAAAGATTTTTGGGAATCTCTAATATGCAAAGATAACTTTAAGATATCCTATTTAGCCATATTATGAAATCTTACCGTTCTTCTTTCAAGAAAATATAACATATACATATATATTCAGAAAATATTAAAGCAACCTCCTAACACTGTCATGACAGAAACCGAAAGTGATCTTATTTGGAAATATCGGTATCATATATCAGAAATGTCTCCAACAGTATTTTTATCTATCCTTTCTTTTTTCGTGGTTACTTTCTGAATAGGCATTATCAAAAGTGATGAAATCCGTCCAGTGGGAATATCAGAGTTTTACAGATCAAGTCAACGACATACTGCTCAAATGGCCTGACTTACATCCTGAGCATTTAATGGAGCTTTTGACGTCTCAATTTCTTAATCCAATCGTTCGAAAATTTGCTGTCAAAAAATTAAACATGGCCACAAATGATGTTTGTTTGTGAGATCATTTTCCATTCTGTTTCTATGGAATATTTCAGGAACTTTTTCTTTATTTGTTTCAACTGGTTCAAGCTCTTCGTTACGATATATTTGAAGAGATTTTCAGCGTAGAACCCGGTGATGAAAGACACTATGTTGAGCAAGCGAATAATCTATCTGATTTGCAAACAATGTCAAACAATTTGGATGCATCAATCATTTCCATGAATATCCAGAAATCGTTTCTCACCTCTATTTCTTCAAATAAAATCAATTTACATGTTAGTTTTTTGTAGTTTCAATAATTGAATAATATTTAGTCAAATATAAATATAATTAATGCAAGCGAAAGTCTGAAAAATTACGGTTTTAAATTTTAAAATCTAAAAATTGTTATTTAAATTCCAATTAAGATTTCTTGGCTGAGATTTTATTTGTAAATTTTAATATTTTAATTCTAGAATGTGTGTTATATTTTATAAGATATCTATTTTTATACTTTGATTTTTCAATTTAGAATAAATAACGAAATTGAATGCAATTCTATTGAAACTAACCATTAATTTAATATGGATATATTTTAAAATGCAAATATTGATCCATAATTTGAAAATAAATGAAGATATAGGAAATTAAAATTTGAATTTTTTTAGAAATTAGGCTGAAATTCAAAATTTAAATAATTAATTTTTGATTTATCTGCATTTTATATTAAATTAAATTTCTTTAGTATTTTTTTCTTCTCCTGTGTGAAATTTATTGCTACGATTTAGCTTGATTTTCTACAAATGTTTTTGGAAATTACACTAACATCAACCTAATCTGATTTGTAGTTCAAGAAATAAAGTGATTATTTCTTAAATATAAAAAAAGTCACAAGTAAGTAGTTAAGTCAGAGCGGTTAAAAAACAAAACCCTCTGTAGATCAGAAAATTGATGTTTGGATTAACTCTTTGGATACCGGCGTAACCTATGGGTCCAGAGAGATTTTCTCCGAAAGTATAAGGCATAGATCAAAAGTTTTTACATCATTATTTAGAACTTATAATAACAAACATTTTGAGATATAAAGCAAATTCTCATCGTATTCTGATCGTCAGATAATTGAGTTACAATTTTAAAAATAGGCCTTTTTCAAAGTGAAATAAAACATTGAAGTTGAAGGAAAAAATTCATATAACATAAATTGTTTGATCGATCATATATAGGTAGAAATAACTGATCGTAATTACGTGATAAAATGCCTTAGGAAAAATAAAAACAAGAAATGTAGAATAGGTAAAATAATTTAAAAACTAAAGATATGTTTTAAAAAGAGGTGGTGTAAGATGAATTTAAAAATATTAATATTGTCGAGGATATCTAAATAACAAATTTATAAATAAAAGTACTTTGGGGAAGATCGTCATGACAAACGGAACGATCTAAGGGAACTCGAAAAAGAAACCGGAAATAAAAAGAAATGAGGAAGAGGAATGAAACAAAAGACTTTAGACAAGAAAACAAAGGAGAAAAGGAATTTCAAATTCCAGAAAAACAAAATATGGGAAAAGCCGTATCTTGTCAAAGATAGCGGAATTACCGGGAAAAGGTGGCCTAACAAAAAAGGAAAACATATCTCGACATCTGTCAGAGATATAATTGGGAACAGTCGGGAAATGCGGGAGAAAGAAAAGTAGAAAACATTGATTATATCGAGTGCCACAAATAAAACAAGCTATATAAAGAGAAACTGTTGACCAAGAAAGAGACAAAACCGAGACGACAAATTAGACGAAAATTTATTGGAAGACGATTGTGAAGAGTAATTAGAAGAATAATTGTGAAGAATAATTGTTGAAGATTTGCAGAAAAGAATTAGTTGAGAAATAAACGAAAAGAAGTTATTGAATATTTGAATAAAGTTGTCGAAGAAGGTCAAAGAAAACAATTAACTCAACGTCCCAGTCGATAAACCAATCAGTAGTTAGTGATCTTTCAATCCGGTGTTGTACACGAGTGCTATTCCTCACTGAGTGTTGCAAAAAGTATTGTATAGTCACCGATCAGAGTGTTGAATTGTTTGTCAGTGTAAAGTGAAAATTATTTGTGATTATCAATAAAGATTTCTGTTGTCAAGTGTTATTTGTGGACCAGTCAAAGACACGCTTGGAGTCAGAGTAAGAATTTTAACTTGCAAATATTATCACCAACCCAATAACACCATCATTATACATTCGTATGTTGAAATTATATAATTAAATTGCTCAGAATATTATTTATATTTATACAATTATATCGCTTTCGACCGAACTTTCCTCCAATTTCTCCAGTATTTTTCCAGATTTCTGTGGATTTCGTTGACTTGGTTGATTAAATTAACAAATACTTCCATTTAATTTTCAGCAGAAATTTCACAGCTTCACCAGTAACAAATGACAGGCGCTACTTCTGTTAAATTGATCGTATCATCTAAAATCTAATTGGTTGAAATCATGAGATTCAACATTATTTTATTTTATTTATTTCGCTCCTGAACAATTTATATTTCTTTTACAGGAAGATTTAGCGACTTTCCTTATTCGTCGATGTAAAGACAGTCGAAAATTATCGTCATACTTTCATTGGTTTTTGATGTTAGAATGCGACGATGAAAATCCCGCAGGTAACGAAGTGAAATGTATGTTCAATCATGTTCACATGCGATTCAAGCTAGCAATGGAACGAGTGAGGATTTATCTTTATTTTCGAAATCCCTTAAACCCCTTTAATTTTTTATTTACAACTGGTTATATCGGGTTCTCTAATTTACGACTGCAATACATTACATGGCACGAATATAAATAGTAAAATGCAATTCTGGTGCAATGTACATGCAAACTTTACATCTACTTTTAAGACATTTATGCTGAAGTCAATGAGCAAAAAATATTTGATTGATTTATTAATTATTAAATATTGATTATTTCTTGTTAAAATTAAAAATCAATAAATTTTAAAAATATTATATATGACCTTGCAGAGAAATTTAATAATCTAGAGATTTTATATGAAACATTTTTTATGTCATGTTAAGAACTGAGAATTTGGAAAATTTGTATTTTTAAAAAAAATTTCAAATCATCTTGTAGAGAATTTCAGTTTATGACAAACAACCAAAAGTTCTATAAAAACTAAATCACTGAAAATTGGAAATTTTAAAAATCGATAATGAAATCAAAATTTAGACATCATTATTGTTCGGAAAATTTAATTTAATTAAAAAATTATTTAATTTTAAAAACATGCGGCAAAATTTCGAATATTTAGACAACATAAAAATATTACAAATATTCAAAATCTGACTATTTTTGTTGATTTTTACCAAATTCTTTTAAATCACGTGCTACTAATTTAACAGTTTCAATGCCATGAGAATCCCCGCAATGTACAATTCTCACTGTGTAAGCGCTAAATGAATGACTTATTTTTTTCTGGACATGTTAGCGAATACACCCGTTTGCAGTGAACAAACGCATATATATAATGTAAAAAATCAATACGTGTACACCAAACACCACTGAGATACATTTTCTATAGTGGCGGTTAGTGTGTACATCATTAAATTGATTCACCAATTTAATAAATTTCATTTCTTGAAATTTATTTTAGTCAATTTTGAAATGGATTTCAAGTAAGATGTTAAATTTTAAGTAAATTTTAAGTTCTTAAATATTACTTTTAGTCAACATTTGTATTATAAATTATTTTTAATTAATTTTCAGGTTTTTTAGAAATTTTATGAAATTTATTTTATAATAATTTTGGAATTATTTCGATGTTGTAAGTCAGATCAATTTTTAATTATAATTAAATCAATCGCCAAAAATGTATTTTTCTAAAATATTAAATTGGTGAGTCAATTTAATGATGAACACACTAACCACCACTATAGAAAATGTATCTTATTTAGTGTTTGGTGTATTATAGATGCGTCTGTTCACTATAAACGGGTGTATTAGAACATACAGATGAAAATATACAGATGACTGGTTTAGTTATGGTAGCACTAAGCGTGTTAATTGTACCATTTCCAAAATGTCGACAGTATTTAGAAGTTTCCAAATTCAATATTTAATAAAAAATATCACAATTCTCAAAATACAGTTTAATTGACTCCTATATTGTCTTCATTCAAAAAAACGTAATTGTGATGGAATATTTGATTGCTCTGATACTTATTTTATATTTTGTTTTAAAAAGGCACGCCATTTTTATGTCTTTATCACTTTAAATCAGTGGTTCTCAAACTTTTTTGATCACGACCCAAATTTTTGACATTTCATGCCAAAAATTTTATTGCGACCCACATGACAAAGATTAATTTTAAAATAAATGTTTATTTAATGAGAATAACTCTATTTAACTCTAGTTATTCTAGTCATCGCGACCCACCAAAAATTCTTTCGCGACCCAAAAATGGGTCGCGACCCATAGTTTGAGAAACCCTGCTTTAAATAACACTTGAAAACTATTTATATATTTGTAACTATTATTAATATTAGTAAACGATAATTAATATTGACAAACTATAATTAATATTAAGTGGTGATTTCTTTGGTAGCAGCATTTATTATTTAAAACAATAAAGTGATAATTTAAGCCTTAAAATAGGACTATCTTATAGTCGAAAATTTTTTCATTATTCGCAGAAAAAGGCTTTAATTATCACTTTATTGTTTTATATAATTAATATTGACAAACTAACATTAATATTGATACAATATAATTCGGGTCACCTCATAAAATCGACTTCTAGTACATCGATTTTTAAAACATCGAGTGTGAAAAGATCTACTTTTAGCCTTAAAACATCTATTGTCGAAAACATTTACTGTCAAAAACATCAACTGTCAATAACATCTAGTAATAAAAGGCAAGAACATCAATCGCCTAAAACATCGAGTTTAAAAAACCTTTTTTAATTAAATGCTCTCATCATTTTTTTTAATTTTATTAGTTTTTTTTAATTTGTTTAATTTTGAAACCATCTCTTTTCGTTATATTTTCATCAATTTAATTAATTCAACAAATTTTAATACTCCTCTGTTGTATCTTAAAGTACCGTTCGTGTGTACTTTTCTTCCTAAAAAGACTTTTACACGAATCGTGCGGGCGTGGTGTGTGTGTGTGTGTTGAGTACGACCAGTCCCCATGTGACCTGTACTCCTCGGGGGTCAAAATACTTTGTCGGATAAACTCAGACAAAATGTAAATGTTTATATCATAGCTTCCCAACCAGTGTGCCGCGAAACATTTTCGTTATATTTTCATCAATTTAATTAATTCAACAAATTTTAATATCAGATGAAAGTTTAATTAACCTCAATTAATTTAATTTTAATTTGTAGATGTTTTAAAACTCGATGTTTTAGAAGTTTTAAAAGTAGATTTTATTGACAATCGATGTATTTGTTGTCGATGTTTTAGACAGTAGATGTTTTCGCCAATAGATGAATTAGAAGTTGATTATTTTGTTGTTGATTATCTAGAAGTCGATGTTTTGGGGGCGCGCCAATATAATTAAACGGAAGATATTACATTTCTATATATAGTAGTTATATTTTACACATCTGTATAAAAGAATTAATAATTAAAGATTTAATATTTAGGTCAAGTTATGAAAATATTTATAAAAGGATATCTAGTTGTTTAAATAAAAATTGGTTTCTTAAGTTCTTTGTAGGGAGAGTATTGAAACCGTTGATAGGCTTTTGAGAGTTCCTTGAAATATATCTAGATTATTTAATAATTTGTTGGCAATAATAACCAGAATAAAGCAAAATAAAAACTTTACATATTACTTGATAGATTTTCAGTGTTTTGTTCATTTTCAAATTTAGGGCGATATCAACTCCAGGGAAAACAGTGCAAATATTACGTCACAGATAAATTTTGTAAATGATTTGACACAACTTGCTAAAAATATTTCATCTAGAAATCAAAGAGTACAACAGAGAGTTTGTCTTATTATTTTTTATTTTTTAATTGAATATTTTGTTGTTATTATTATTCAGAGTGAATATTTGAAAAATGAATTGCTCACAAATAAATATCTTCATATTACAAATATTGATCCTAAATTTTTATTTCCTCTTAAAGATGACTTTTTGGTTGAAAGAATCGACACTAAGTCATGTTCAGTTCTAAAGGTGAACTTTTTCTTTTTTCCCCTTATTTTGGAAAAGTCCTCATATTAGTAATAATTTATAATGAATTATTACTATTTGATGTTTTCTGAATTATTTTTTACTATCTTTATTAAATGCTATAATTAAATATTACGGATTCCTAGAGTTCTTTGGCTCCAATTAAACTTGCTCTTTTGACCTCCGATAACACTAGATATGATGTTATTTTTAAAGTCGGTGATGATTTGCGTCAAGATCAAGTTGTTTTGCAAATGATTAATTTCATGGATGAAGTAAAATATTTTTTCCGAAAATAATTTTATTTTCATTAGATTTTACGGAGAGAAAATTTCGATTTAAAATTAACACCATATAAGGTTCTAGCGACTAGTAGGAATTCAGGTAATATTTAATAATACTCTTAATATTATTATTATTAGTAATTTTACTTATTATAGTTTTTTATTATTATTTTTAATATTGGTATTATAATTATCAATATTCATTATTATCATTATTTATTGGCAATTAAATGTTAAACAAGTAAATGATAATATAAGCCTTTTACTGCAAATATTATATATTGAATAAAATGAAGAAAAATCAATTATAAGAATAATCCTTATCAATATTATTATTTTATTATTATTACTACTATTAACATAATTAAAAAATAGTTAAGTTTTTCCTCATTGTTTTTAACATTTTTATCGCTAGTTTTTTTATGTATTTTCCGATATTCAGTAACATGGCCAAATAAATTAATATGCTTACATAGTGATCCCTTTTGCTTTGAACTTTTTCAATTAAAATAATGCATGCTTACTCGATCACAAAATTTAGATGATCTTTCTAATAAAATCTTTCTTTTTTTACTTCTCTTGTTGTTAATTGTATTTATTTGAAAAAAATTGATATTTAATGTTTCAATTAATTTTTACAATTTTTTTCTTTATTCGATATTCCTAGATTTTTCTTCTTTGACTGTTTTAAAAACTTTGGGAAAGGGAATTATTATTATTATTGGCTTTGTATTATTTATCAAATTTGTGTTCTCGAAATTCTTCTGTTTTAGGATTTATTGAATTTATCAAATCCAAATCTATATCTGAAATAGTTTGTGATAATGCAACCATTTTAAATTATTTGAGAAAAGTTGCTTATTCGGAAAAGGATCCGCAACAGGTGGATCCTGTTGTTATGGATAACTACATAAGGAGTTTAGGTAAAACTATTTAGGATTAATTTGTCTATTTATTCTCGATTATGTAATTAGCTGGGTATTGCGTCATAACATATTTGTTGGGGGTTGGTGACAGGCATCTAGACAATATAATGCTTACAGAAAATGGAATACTTTTTCATATTGATTTTGGATTTGTTCTCGGAAACGATCCGAAACCCCTGCCGCCAGAAGTGAGACTGACAAAAGATATGATCGATGTAATGGGAGGAGCTAATGATATATTGTTCAATCAGTTCTGTGATATGGCTTTTAATACGTTCAATTATTTGAGACGGTAAATTTTTTATTTTAGCTAATTCCTACAAATTCCCTATGACATGTCTGTAAGCAACATTAAAAAGGTTGATTTTCAAATAGTATTGAAATAAAAATATCATGTTATCGATTAAAATTGAAAGCTAATCAGTAAATATTTAAATCAATTTAAATATTTAATTTCTAAAATATTTTTTTTAATTTATAAATTTCAAAACTTTTTAAATAGAATAGATTTTATTAACAATGCTTCGCATGTTACCGTTCCCAGTAATAATGAAAAAAATTTTAAATCACACATTTTCAAAGAGCTACGAAAAATCTGTCTTCGGTAAAAATGAAGGTTTTGCATATCTGTGGAAAATTTTCAAAATTCTCAAAGTTGATTGCACTATTGCAAAATTGAAGTTCTCTATCATTGCCCAATGGAAAATTTCCAAAATTCACAAAGATCTTTTCACTATAACACAACGGATCATAACCCAAAATATCATGTTTTCCATATTTTTGACAATCTTCCAACAAAAGTTCTGAAAAGTGTCAGTCAAAAAAAGTTCACCTTGAAAAATTAAAATCGATTTACACCGTTTTCTCAAAATATGAAAAATCGTCTTCGTCAAAATTGTACGCGTACCACAAACTCCATCTTTTTGCAAAAAATAATTCCTTTCGGCACAATTTTTCACTTAAAAATCGCTATTAGCATTTCCTTATATTTATACAATTGCAAATTTAAGAACATTTTATTAACTCCTCCACTCGAAAGTGAGTTAGAAAGCTTACTCATACAACTTCTGAATTATAATTAAAAGCTAATCGGTAAATATTTGAATCAATAAATTTAATTTAAATTAAATAATCAATTAAATTTCAATTTAGACTATTCTTAATAAGTATATTTAAAGATTGAATTTGTGAGTTCCATAACAATAAAGTCTTGTGAAATGAACGGATTTATTATTTAGCCATGCCAATCAGTGTCTCAGCTTATTGTCGTTGATTACTGATGCAGGAATACAAGACTTCAGCCGAGAACCGGGAAAAGCCTGTGAATTTGTTAAGGAACGATTTCTTTTAGATTTCACAGAAGAGCAAGCTATTCATAGATTGGCGGAAAGATTGACCGCCAGTGTCAAAGCTATATTTCCCGATATGATGGAGAAATTGCATAAATTTGCTATGGTTAATTAAATGCTTAATTTACTTAGTTCAATTATTTTTCTAGAGATTCAAATAATACTTATCAATGGAATTTATTTTATGAAACATTTTATTTATATTGTTGATTAATAAATTGGTTTTTTAGAATTGTTTAATTTTTTTTAATAAATTATCAAATTTTAAAATTCGATCAATCATAAAAATAATATTAATATATAAGTCAATTGCTGAATTATTAATTAAATGTTAGCTGGAAATAATTCTTTTTCATATTTCTTTTTCCAATTCATCCCAATAAAGATAAAGTGTAGAATGCAATAGGGTAAAAAGCTCAATGGCATAGATTGATGCTGCTAACTCAGTCACAATGATTTTTATGCCATTATATAAGGACGGCTTTGTATTTTTTGTATATCGACCTCACCGAAAAATGATTAAAATATTACTGAAAAAATTATTACTAATAAATTATTTAAAAAAAATAAATTTCTTGGCATTATTTATACCCATATAATCACAGATATTTCCTAAAGAACGTGTAATACATGTTTGGCAGACGATATAATTGTTGCGCTGCCAATCAACAAGCCTAACTTATATTGATCTACCGTATATACGCGCGTATAAGTCGACTTATAAGCCGGTCAAAAACGTACAAATAAACTGTTAATGAAGTCATCTTTTTTAATGTTTGTTACTTAGACTTATAACCAGGCTTCCAATGTACTCGACTTATACGCCAGTATTATACGGTATTTGTTTTCACATATCGTCATTGTTGGACCAAAAGGACAGTAGACGAACATGCAAAAGCATTTTTCAGAATGACACAGTTGATTAGATTAAATATTTTGAGTACTCAATGAAACTAAAATCCATTCACAAAACTAGATCAAAACTAGATCATATTTACTTGTTAAAAACACCACAGTGCGCTAGTTACCATTACCAGCCAGTTTTTTCTACAAAAAAAATAAAACCAGATTTATAATAATTTTTAAAATTTACATTCACAAACACTGAACACGAATTTTATCTACTTTGTAAATTAATAACTAATGATAATCAATAAAAAAAGAAATTAAAAATAAGAATCCAAAATATTTATTAAAACGATCTACAAGAATTTCGCGTGTTCATCGAATGGATATTGAGTACTTGGTGCTACATTCCATAATTCAGGTGACAAGTATTCATAGGTTTTCCTAATGGCCATGTATGTTGCTTTAGCTAAAAATAGTAATAATTAATTACCTTATTTAAAATATAATATTACCAAAATTTTCTAAAGTTGCAGTTTGCCCATTAGCACTAGTATAAACATCTTGAATACCAGCCATACTTAAGAGTTTCTTTGTAACTGGAGCTCCAACAATTCCTGTACCTCTTGGGGCTGGAATAAGTCTGACACTTACAGATCCACATTTTCCAGTAACTTTTGATGGTACGGTGTGAGTGTCACCAATTTTGTTACCCCAATATCCTTTTCTTACTGGAATAACTGAAAGTTTGGCTTGAATAATAGCTCCTCTAATTGCAGTTGCAACTTCTTTAGCACATTTAACTCCAAGTCCAACGTGACCGTTATTATCTCCAAGAGCAACAACAGCCTTAAATCGGGTTCTCTGACCAGCACGAGTTTGTTTTTGAACTGGTTTAATTGAGAGAACTTCGTCTTTAAATCAGGTAAAAAGTGATCGATGATTTCAGCTTCTTTAATTGGTAAACTGTAAATGTAGGTGTCTTCCAAACTCTTAACCTTTCCAGCTTTAACCAATTGACCCAATTTAGTGCATGGTTCCCATTCCTTTGAATCTTTTTCTCCTCGTCCTCGTCCACGTCCTCGACCTCGTCCACGTCCCCTTCGACCTCTGCCAAAACTTGTTCTTGCTGGTACTGTTGACATCTAATTATAACTATTTATAGTAATTATTCTTTTTATTTTGTAAATCACTTACTTCAAAATATTATATTTAACATAAATTCAATAATTTAAACAAAGTTTGATGATAGATATTTTTTAATAAAATTATTTTAAAGTCATTTTTTTAAATATTAATGTAAATTATTTTAAATAAAAATTTTTTTTTAACTTTTCAATATTTAATAGCATAATTTCAGCATTTTATATTTTAAAATTATTCAACTTACAAATGAGTTTTAATAATTTATCATAAAATTGAATTCAAATGCTTTTAAAATGTTAAAAAATATTTCGAAACTCGTTATCATTAATTAAATATTCTAATTCCATTATATAAAAATTGAAAGATATCAATTTTTAAAACATTAATAATGTGATTTTTCAGAGATTTAAATATTAAAAAAATATTTTAAACATCTAAATATTCTAAAATACAAAATAATTAGAAAGTGATAATAATGAACAATGATTAAAATTTGAAACTGGTTTTAAAAATATTAACTGTATATTTAAAAAATTATCATAATATAATTTTAAAAATTAAATGGTTTAGATTTTCAAATGACTTATTGTTCAAAATAAAATTTTTAAGGCGTTTCGTAAAAAATTCACTGAATATGGGAAAAATAACAGTTTCCTCTTTATCACTTCTACTCAATATTTGTATCTCGTTTTCTATTCCACTAATTTACCCACAGTCTACCAAAAATTCAATATATAAATTTAAGTTCTACCTAAATTGCTTTTTTGTGCATAACCACTCTTTTAACTCATTTACTTGCTTTTATGATCCAATTTAACAATTGAACGTTGTGCTATTTAATCCAATTATTTTCTTAAATATAGAATCTAACAATTTGTTCCCTCGAAGCAATTGTCTTAGTATTTTCATTAGTTGTTTAAATGCTCTACTATGATACATATTTGCTTCATAACATTCAGCACAATTTTTTATTACAGTTAAAGTTTTCTCAAGCTCAAAGGTATTTTAGTCAGTTTTGGTAATACCTCAATCAATTTTTGAGAATTCACTTCTAGCGAAATGGCAGGAATAGTCGGCACAACATGAAAAGGAAAAAACAGGCCATATCTCGACATCTGTCAGAGATAAGGTTGACGTAGTTGGGAATACAGAGGAAAATGAAAATGGAAAACAAAATCTGCAAAATGACCTACGAAATGGTAAATTAAGTTCAGCCATTGTCAAAATAATTTGCGTTACTCTTTCAAAAACGTCACGCCAATGTTGTTTTTCATTCTGCAAAAGCCGTTCATATTCTGCATTGATGGTTTTATTTAATAGTTTTTTTTTGAGAAGCTCCGACCAATCATTAAATGATCTTCAGTGGAAGAAATTTTTCTCATGATTATTAATGGCATAACTCAAAATTTTCCAATCATTATAGGCTGTAACAAACTTTGTGCTTAATGAAGAAAATAATTTACAACAAAAACAGTAAATTTTATCTTCCGAAACAGAATAAACGAGCCTTGTCCTTTTAATACGTTCTCTATTTGATAAAACCAACTAGAAATGTTTCGATGAAAAATGTCTCTCATTTTCATCCACAGGATATGAAAAGTTATTAGGAATATCTATGGGGCCTTTTTCCACAATGATTTGCTTAATTTGGTTTGACAATACCTTCGGCCATTTGGCAGGATTGAAATCAACATCCCTATCTACTTTATCGTTGGCTTCCTTCTACTTCTCATGTGATGGTAATATTTGCATCTGGTAATTGGTTTTCAATTTCGCTTTGATCAACAGGAAAATCAACTGTTAGTGAATCATCAGCTGCCATTGGAATATTGGAACAACTTTCTTGGTTTTTATGACTTCTCAGAAATCTTTCTAGCCCCGCTTTTTGTACTTGCAGTTCCTCTGCTTTCTTAGCTCGCTTCTTTTTATAGAAAGCTCCAGATTCACTCTTTGTTTTTCTATCCGACATTCTAACAATAAGAAAAATAAAATTATAAATATTTAGTATATATTTTGTAAAGAAAGAAGTCAAAATTTAACTTAATTATTATATATTTTTTACATTTAAGAATATTTAACTATCAATCAATCTATTACTTTTAAGTTTTTAACCAGTTGACTAAAGAATATTGTAATGCATGAGTTAATGTACATTACTTAGCATATGAAGTAGCACACAAAATATAATAATAAGTGTACCAGTATAAGATAATTGACAACTTTTCGTCCTACACCTAATTCCGAAAGTTAAAAGTTTTATTATAGGAATTGAGAAAGTGACAGAAAAATAATTTTACATACAAACACAGCACACATAATATAAAATACACGCAAAATTAATATAGCTTTTTTATTCCGAAAGTTAAAAGTAATTAACATATAGTTAACATATAATTATTTTTAATATATTAAAATTCATGGCGGAAAAAATTTTGGATTTTCAATCGGACAACTCTACTTTGAACTTTTGATAAAGGACGACAAAACATCGTAAAATCTATTTAAAAAATATTTTTGAAATATTATTTCTTTAGACTTTTAGATATTTCTCTGGGAACGCTAGCTTTTTGCGAAAGTCAAGAATTGACAATGTAAGAATTTTTTCATTTAATTACAAATAATTAAAATATTTTAAAGTGTATCAGATATTTCTTGTCAAACGACTTTGTGTGAAGATAGCATTTCTAATATTCAACAAGGTCCATCAACATTTGCAGAAAAAAATTTGAAAATCTTAAATTTTAATAACTTGTATAAAAGAACAATAATTTCATAGAATTACATAAAATGACAAAATTCGCCATATAAATGAGCTGGAGAAAGAAGAATACAAAAACTTAAAAAACTACTCCGCTTCTTATTATATGTCTTAAAAAAATAAATGTGTTTGATGATTTCTTTATTTATTTATAGTTAAAAATATTAATCTAACTTACATTTTATCGAAATTATTCCAAATAAATTGATAGTCATAAAAATGCTAAAAAAAACCTGAAAATTAATTAAAAATAATTAATTATCAAAATGTTGACTACAAGTAACATTTAAGAGCTTGAATAGTAGATCTTATAATTTTATAAAATCAAAATTCTTAAACTTAAATTAAAAAAACTTTCTTGTAAAATTGAATAAATGAAATGAAGTAAATAACTTCACATTGTCATAAGTGGTGAGTCATCGACTGATGATCATACCAACATGTATTATAGAGACTTTTAACTTGTAGAATTAAGTGTAATAGCTCGCAAAATCAAAATCTACAAAGTTTTGTCTCTCATACATTAAAGTGCATGTTGCAATGGCTTGTAGCCTATACAAGCTCTGGGAAATAGCTATAATGTTCTTTATTGCATGGAAATCGCTTTATTGATTTTTCCGAGATTATTCTTTGTACACTTATTTTTTGTTTTTAAATTTTTGCAATTAAGTATTAAAAAGGCGAGGGCCGCCTGCTCTGCCTGTGCATAACGCCGGGCCTGGTAGACACTATTTAGAATATTTGGCATGGAGCTTAAAGAAGTCAATAATATTGATGCGGCATTGGTTACTAAGAGATTTACAGATCTGATCGGTAAGAGTTTGTGTTATCGACGCTCAAGTTGGACAGGAATTCGAAGTTGGGTACTTTAATATCTAAGTTTAGCAACATTTTTATGGCATCCAGTTTTGACTTAGGTCATACAAAAGTAATAAAACATGAAATAACGACTTCAGGTCCTCGAATTTTACAGAATCCCAGAAGATAACTCATGCACTTAGAAAGCAAAATTGAAGAGAATTTATTAGAATCTGGAGTTGTGAGAAAATGTCAGAGTCTGTGGAACACATCACTTGTGATAGTTGGAAAACCAGATGGTTCTATAAGAATGTGTCTAGATTTTAGGTTATTAAATTCAGCCACAGAAAAGTTTTCATTTCCGATGCCAGACATGCAGTTGTTTTTGGACTGTCTCGGTAAGTCAAAACTATTTTCATCAATTGATTTAGGTCAGGCCTATTATCAGGTAGAATTGCATAAAAATTCCCAAACCAAGACGGCATTTAGTACAAAAAAGGATAGTTCTGTTTTAACAGGTTTGTCAACAGCCCCTGTCACTTTTCAGAAATTGATGCATCAGATATTGGAAGGATAAATTTTTAAATGAGTGGTTGTATATCTTGATGACATTTTAATATATGCGGAAAATATGGAAACTAATGATAAGCATCTATTTCAAGTATTCACACGAATTAGAGATACCCGTACATGAACAACCTTTTCGTGCTGTTTCCAGCATAACCCAGAATACAACCTTGTTTTACTGCTTGATACCCGCTGAGCAATCAACGTTGGTACTGTATCAAGTGGGTGAGTGCTCGCAAAAAGTGAGCGCACTATTATAGGTATTACTATACCGGTTATTGTGTTATAGTTGGAGGTTTGTGTATTATATTCTATGTGTGTTATTTCAGTGATATTGTATCCTATACGTGTAATAAATAGCCTATATTATATTAGTGTTAGGGAATGTGTATGTATTAGGAAATCTGTAGAGCCCGATAGAGTCGCCGTTAAAAATGTGGCGGGACAATCGGGGTGCGTGTTGTGTAGGGACTTTATGGTTATGAATATACAAAATAAAGTTTAGACTGCAATACAACCAAATCACTATAGTATTATTTAAATAAATAAACGAACAAGTAAACAATTCAACTCTATTTAAATAACAATTGTAGAACCTTTTAGAGGGTATGAATGTTATACTTCGTGAATTTTGTCGAATTTATTTTCTTATATTATTTTGCCAATCTTCTTTTGACGTTTGAAGGGGATAACGAATGGCCAGATAAATGTTATGGAATTAATTTCTTTTTGATTGAAAGTTGGAATAAGAATAACGATTGGCAGGATAAATATTATGGAATGAATTTCTTTATATTATAGTTGGGATTCGTTTTTGCATGAAAGTTGGAATTAGAATTTGTAATTCAGTTTTCTATTTTTTTATTGAGTTTTTTTTTGTCGATATTTGAATTGTTACATTATATGTTTAGTTATAGTATATATTTTAATCGAAAATGAACATTGTATTGTTAGAATATACGTTTAGTTATATATACATATTTACTTGAATAAAAATGAATATAAATTGTTACAGTCATCTCAAGTTGAAATTTTATATGAATCACTAAACTTACTTAGTGGCTCATTTGGCCGACGATTAAACTAAATCTAACATGAGGAGTTCCAGCAGCTTACCCGACACCGGCTGAGCTGATTTATTCAGCAGTACATCATATTTTCAAAAGTAGTGGGCATAATGGGAATCGTTGGCCACACCACCCACCCAATTCACTCATATAAAAAACAAGTTTTTTTTTACTCGCTCACCCTTTGGGTGGTTGGAATGGTGTGACCAACGATTCCCATTATGCCCACTACTTACAAATCTGATATTTTAATATTTTAATAATTTTAAAATAAACATAATTTTAATAATTTTAAAATAAAATTAATTTCAACAATGTTGGGTACCCAAGAATAATAATAAAAATAATTTCAATAATTCAAGGATTTAATAATTTCACATTTCTATATTTTAATAATTTCACATTTCTATATTTTAATTTCACATTTCGATATTTTAATAATTTCACATTTCTATATTTTAATAATTTTATCATTTTAATATTTTTTAAATATTGATGGGTACTTGAGAAATAATATTTTAAACAATTATGGGTACTAGTGAATTTACTAGTACCCAAGATTCTCACTAGTACCCAAGGTTTGAGTTCAAATCAAGGTTTGAGATCAAATCAAGGTTTGAGATCAAATCAAGGTTTGAGTTCGAATCAAGGTTTGAGTTCATACCCAAGATTATAAACTTGTCAAATTTTATATTATAAAAATAAACCAGTAAAAAAATTTGAAATAAAAAAATGCCTACTTCAAAAAACTTGGATACCCAAGATTCTCACTCAAACCAAGATTATTTTTGTGATTCATGTAATAGGAGTTTCAAAGCAAAAACAGCATTAATGTCACATGAAAGATCAAAAGGTCATTTAAAGAAATTAAATTTATTAGATGATAGCAACTCTAAAATTTGTACCAAGTGTAAAGAAAGATATTTATTTTCATGGTTTGATAAGCATTTTAGAAATTGTATTGGAATAAAAAAAATAAGAGAATCATTTTCATGTCTCAAGTGTCATAAAGTCTTCAAAAGTAAATTTGAATTAAAGGAACATGCTAAAGAATGTGAAGATGACGATGATGAGGAGGTTAAAGGTTGGGATGAATTTAATCATGTTGATGAATTTGGTGATGAAGAAATTGGAGCATCTACAATTTCTTCATATATTAAAAAATTTTAAGAGAAATAAAAGAATCAATGGAAAGATCTATAGCAAGATTCAAAGGTACAAGGTTTAATATTATAAAATATAAAATAGGAAAAAATGCAAAATATTGTCGACAAACTAATCAAGCTTCTCACTCAAACCCAAATTTTCTAAAGTTTATGATTCAAATTGATTATAAATATTTATATTCAATGAAGGGATTTAAAAAAAACAATCAAAGAAATTATTCGAGCGTTGCAAGAATCCCAAGAACAATCTGAACAAGAATTAGGAGAATCAGATTTATGTTTCCATTCCTTTGAAAATATTCAAATAGACTATTAGAAAGGAAATCCCCCAGTTCCCAAATCCTTTATTCCAACACCTTTTATTTCTAAACATGTAATAAATGTCAAAAATGGTGATAACAAATGTTTCCTATGGGCAATACTATCAGCTTTACATCCTCAAGAACAACATTCTTATCGAGTATCTAAATATCGACAATATGAACATGAAATTTTATTCTGGGATGGTTTTGAGCACCCAATGAAAATTGAACACATGTCAAAATTTGAAAGATTGAATCAACTTAGAATTAATATTTATGAATTAGATGGTGACAGGGTTATACCAATTTATATTTCAGATCAAGATGAAAACTCTTCAACTGTAACTTTTAATACAATAAGTTTATTAATATTAGAAAAGATTGATGGTGATGATTTACTTTCTCATTATGTTTGGATAAAAAATTTTCAAAGCTTTATGAGATCTCGATCATCATCCTCTCATCGAGTACGAGATGTCTTTATTATTCAACTTCTGATGCTGTCAGAATAAAACATGAAAGATTATGTCGATATAATGAACCGGCATTAATTAAAATGCCAGAGAATCTTGAAATGAAATTTAAAAATTATTCGAATTTATTAGAATCTCTTGTTACAATTTATGGGGATTTTGAAGCAATTAATAAACCACAAAATTTAGAACAAGAATATCTAAATATCATAGAAAACAATAAATTATCAGATTCTTGGTATGAGTATAGATTGAATCAACTGAATCAATTGAATCAATCGAACCAAATGAATCAATTGGAAAAAATGAAAGATTTTCTCGAACTAAACAAAAAATCTTTTACAATAAAATTAACTAAACAAGTTCCATCAGCATATCGTTTATTCATTGTGAAAGTAATTTAATTTAATTTTCAGATTTAAATAGATTTAAATAATATAATTAAAGTAAATAATAAAATTATAAATTAAAATAATAAATTAAATATATTTAAGGATGATTGAAGATTAAAATATAAAATATTTATTGAATGCTTGTGTACGAATATTCCCTATTCAAATATTAACTCATGCTTGCGAAAATATCCTCTAAGCTAAAAACAGTGATTGTTTTAATAATAGAGATTTTTGTGTTGTTTTTAAAAATAAAGTTTTGTTTTGTTTTTAAAATATGGATGTGATTAATTTAAGTAACCAAACTTTTAATATGGCGACCACGATGGCCAATTTCATCAAAGCACCAGAAAATTTCAAGATGGTAACCGATGTTGAAGATTTCATCAAGGAAACCGAAAGATTTTTCGAATTAATGTCGATAGCGGAGGACTTCAAAGGTAGATTTGCCAAAGCTTTTTTATCAACAGATGCAATTAAGAAATATGATTCAACTGATGAGAAACAAAATTATATGGATAGACTGAGAGAAGCCTTCAAAAAACCAATGGATCTGATGGAAGACTTAAGTGAAGCGCTAGATTATAGACAATGAGATGATTCCACTGATGATTTCTGCGAAAAAATTGAGAAATTACAAAAGGAATTCTGAAACATGAGTTAAATGAAGAAGAACTTCAAAGATTTCTCATATTCAATGCAGTGGAAGACCAAGATTTGAAAAAAGATTTGAGATTAAATGAATATAAATCTGTGAATGAAATGAAAAAGAGAATTAAAAAACACGAGAAAGTAATTAAAGAATTAAATCGAAATAGTGACTCGATGGCAGTTGTGGGAACTGAAACGAGATATGCGGATATGGTAAAAAAAAGCTGAATATATTCCAGTATGACCAATATTACGCAGATATAACGATATGCCTAGAAGAAATACGTTCAGCGAGCCAAGACAGAATCGAGAATATCAGAACAAACAATGGAATTTTAATAATCAAGAATTCCAAACAAACAATAGGCCAAAGTTCAGATGCTGGGCATGTCATGAAGAAGGCCATAGAAGAGCAGAATGTCCGAATGTTAAATGTTATCATTGTCACAAAGCAGGTCATTTCAAACACCAGTCCTTCCAATTAAGAAAGAATTTCAGAGATGTAAGAGAAAATGAACAAGAAAACATACGGGGAAAATTCCAAGGAAATGGCAGAAATTTCAGAAACCGACAATATCAGAAACCAGTTGCGGCAATGGTAGAAGAAGAAGAACATGAAAATCAATACCCAAATGGATATGCTCCACCACGAGAGGAGGTGATCGGAGCACTGCAGTAAGTATGAGTTATATGTTGAATGAGGAATTGTATGATGATTGTTTGTATGATGATTGTTTTCATGCATTAAATAATGAGAAATATGAATATATAAGTAATGATGATAATTGTAAATGCGTCTCCGATGCAGATATTTATATTGATTGGTGTAATAATGGATTGAGGTTAGATGATTTTGGAAATGTTGTAGAGCATGTTTTTAATATTAATGATATAAGTTATAATAGTAATATAATTAAATATAATAAATTAAATGGTTGACCAAGTGTCACATTATTGATCAATGAGAACGAAGTATGATGTTTATTAGATACAGGAGCAAAGATCAGTGTGATGGATGAAAGTGTATTAGAAAATATAGGAAAGTTTAATTTAGAAAAATGTTATGTTAAATTGAGATGTGCAAATGAGTCACCGGTATCTATAGTAGGAAAGGTAAATATTACAGTTCAAATAGTAAGAACGAAAGAGGCGAGAATAATTGAATTTATTGTGGCCAAAGAGATTTCACCAAAGGTAATTGGAGGAATAGACTTCTTGAGAAAATTCGACATAATGTTAAAGATGAAGGATAGTTTATTAAATGACGATGTAACTATTGCTGGAATAAAAAACGTAAAAGAATTGAGTGAATCTAACCAATGTAAAGATGGTAATGTTAGAGAGTTATGCAGAAAATTTGAGTCAATTTTTATGAAACACAAATGGGATGTGGGTAAGACAAATTTAATAACGCATGAAATTATAACATCAGGAAGACCTATTGTGATAAATCCAAGGCAACAGCCAGCCCATTTGATTGGAAAGATTGATGAAAATATAAAAGAAATGGAAAAATTTGGAATCATTAAAGAATGTAACTCGCCAAGGAACACTCCTTTAGTGTGTGTAAAGAAAAAAGATAAAAATGATGTACGAATTTGTCTGGACTTTAGAGCACTAAACAATGTCACAGAACGACCAATATTTCCAATCCCAAACACAAATGAATTATTAGATACGTTGTGAGGTGCAAAATATTTCAGCACAATTGATTTAGGGAATGCTACTACCAAGTGGAACTTGATGAAGAATCGAGACTGAAGACAGCATTTTCTACCAAAAACAGATAATATTGTTTTAACAGGATGCCATTTGGAATAGCAGCAGCTCCGGCAACCTTTCAAAAATTAATGAACATGGTATTAGGTAAACTTAATTGGCAAATAGCGATAGTGTATTTGGACGATATTCTTATATTTTCAAAAGAATTAAAAGAACACTAGGAAAATATCGAAAAAGTTTTCAAGAAAATAGAACAAGCAGGACTAAAAATTAGTCCATCAAAATGTCAATTCTTGAAAAATGAAGTAAAGTTCTTCGGACATATAATCAGCCAAGGTGGAGTAAAAACAGAAGAAAAAATTTAAGCAGTCAAAGAATTTGAAAGACCCAAGTGTGTTAAGAAATTAAGAAGCTTTTTAGGGTTAACCAATTACTATAGAAAATTTATAAAGGATTATACAGAAGATTCAAAGCATTTGGAAAAGTTGTGTGGAAGCAAAGAGAAGAAGTTTATTTGAACAGAAGAATGTGAAAGTGCATTTACGAAACTGAAAGATAAGTTGATTAATGCACAAATATTAAAGTTTTCTGATTTTACAAAAGCTTTCAAATTAGATACGGACGCTAGCTTCGATCGTATTGGCTCTGTTTTGTCACAGACAGATAGTTCTGGAAAGGAAAATGTTATTGCTTATGGATCGCATGCTATGTCAAAACACGTGGTGGGTTATTGCATAACAAGAAAAGAACTTTTAGCAATATATTATTTCACAAATCATTTTAAACATTACCTTTATGGGAAAAGATTTATACTACGGACGGATTATAAAGCCATAACATATATGATGAAGACTAAGAAACCTATCACTCCACAATTCTAGACATGGATAAATTATTTAAGTAGTTTGGAAATAGAATTTCACTTTAGGAAAGGAGAAGAACATTGCAATGCAGATGCATTATCAACAAGTGAATGTATGACGTGCGTTCAATGCCAAACCATCCATCTTAATCCAAAAACAGGAAAACTCAAAACGAAACTTTTGGCAATAATGACAGAAAACCCAGAACGAGAATGGCAAAGGAATTCAAAAGAAATTACAGAAATCATAAACAACATAAAACAAAATGAGGGTAACAAATTCATAATAAAGAATGGAGTAATATTGACAGATAACAATAAAATATGGATTCCGGGATGATAAAAGAATTGAATTCATTAAAAAGTATCACAAGAAATTGTACCATGCTGGACCAATTAAAATTGAGAAATATGTGTCAAATAATTTTTCAATGAGACACATGAAACGAACGATCCAAGCCGTAGTTCAAAGTTGTGAAAATTGTCAAAAGAGGAAAACTACAACAACACGAACTATGGAGAAAATTTGCAAAATGCCGGAACCAGGTCTATTTGAAACAATATTTATAGATTTTTGTGGTCCACTAAAACAAAGTCAGTATGAAATGAGCAATATCGTAGGAATTATCGATAGTTTTAGTAAATATGTGGCACTACACGCAGTGAAATCACAAGATGAAAAAACCGTGACAACAATTTTAAGAAATAATTGGATTTTAAAATTTGTGCGCCGAGATTTCTACATTGTGACAGGGGTAAAGCATTTGAGAGCAAAGCTATGGATAATTTAATGAAGGAGCACAACATTAAAATTATATTTTCAAGCCCGTACCATCATTCAGCAAATGGTGTAATCGAAAGACAATTCAGAACAATTAGAGACACCATTCATATCACTCTAAAAGATAAAGATCACAAGAATTGGGACGAGCTATTACCAGAAGTCGAGTTTATGTTAAATTCTACATTTCAGAAAACAATTAGACAAACTCCAAGTGAAAGAGATTTTGGAAAAAGAATATATAAAGAATGGTCTACAAATATGTCGGTTGAGAATATGGGTTTTAACGAAATAACAGAAAGAAAATTCAAAGTAGGAGACATAGTGCTGGTAAAAAGAAATGATAACAACAAAGACGAAGATCGATATGTTGGATCTGCCGAAGTAATAAAACAAATACACGAGAGAAACTATGAAGTAGAATTTGAGAATGGAAAAAGGCTTATAAGAAACATAGAGTGGCTAAAGCTTTTTAAAAGGGGGGGATGTGAAAGTAATTAAATTGAAGTATTTAATTTCCAGATTTAAATAGATTTAAATAATATAATTAAAGTAAATAATAAAATTATAAATTAAAATAATAAATTAAATATATTTAAGAATGATTGAAGATTAAAATATAAAATATTTATTGAATGCTTGTGTACGAATATTCCTTATTCAAATATTAACTCATGCTTGCGAAAATATCCTCTAAGCTAAAAACAGTGATTGTTTTAATAATAGAGATTTTTGTGTTGTTTTTAAAAATAAAGTTTTGTTTTGTTTTTAAAATATGGATGTGATTAATTTAAGAAACCAAACTTCTAATATTCATCAAAAGTAATTATCCAGAAATAATTGAATCATATGAAATAGCATATCGAGAAACTTCTCCACGGGATACTCTAGATCATTTTGTTACAAGTATAAATTCCTTGGAATCATTCTTGCATAAAAAATGAAAAACTGATTTTCCAATAAATATTTCACCAGAACAATTAATAGAATATATTTTTAATATTACATATATTTTTTCTACACAAGGGTAAATAATTTGGAGGATTCATTCTTTCGATTATTTTGTATCCCACTCTAACAGTATTTGATGGAAAAGAATATAAAATGTTTGTTTGTTGTCCATTATTGTATGATCCCGTTATACAATTACACTCTATATTTATTGAATTTGTATTTGTTATTTTTATAATATTTTGGATTTTATAATTGCAATATTTGGAATACCACTATATTCTTTGGATTCAAAACTCAAAATAGTATGAAAGAAACTAGAATTATCAAATCTAAGTGTAATATTTTTTATTGTCAAGATACATTTTGATGTTTGTACATCTGCTTTTATTTCTACATTTCCACTTGTTTCTTTTAAAATTATTTTATTTAAATCTATTATTTCATATAACCCTGGTTCAATTGTTTTAATTTTTTTTGTCCTATATCATTAGTTGTAGAAAAATTATTATTATTAATATTTATATTGAAAACAGTGTTGTAACAACTAAACCATAATAATCCTAATTCATGATTTAAATTTATGGAGTCTTCAAAATTTATTGTAAAATCAGATTCGGTAGAATTAATTAATAGGGTTCTTGAATATTTAACAGACATTATATTTTCCATTTTTTTAAAACTTTCTTCCATTTTTATAGATTTTAACATCAAAACAGAATTTTAATATCAAAACAAATCAAAATAATATTTTTTAAATCATTATACATTTCTTGGATTATATTTATAAAATTCTGTTTGATATTTTTTTTTTTCTTGTTTGTCGAGATTATTTAATTTGTACAAAACATATAAACACAAAATTCCACATATTTTAGTATTATCGGGTTGTACTTGTCGAGTATTATAAATATATTCTCCTCGATCAGAATCTTGATTCTGATTGAAGAGTTCTTGTTTTGTTGGTGTTGTATCAACATGAAGAAAACCTTGTCCCAAATATTGCTCAACTTCTTTTGTTGGTTTAATTCCATAAGAATCGAAATAAAGAACTCTATTATAAACCCCAACCCAATGAGATCCTTTTTTATCCGAGTTTTGATAATTGATAATTATATTATTTTTCTTGGTTTTACCGATCTTGTGCAATTCATCATTCATTAATATTTTAATTGGTAAATTTAAATAATTTGCATAGTCTTTTAAATCAAAATTTGTTTTTGTATCAATTCCAAATGTTTTTAAAAAATCCAATATTGAATACTCGGTCATTTTGTTTTTAAAATTTTGGAAAAATTTTAAAAACTTAAAGTGTATATATATTAACGAGTATATTTATTAAATTTATCTTGTGAAATTATTCCATGTTTTAATAATTTTTAGACATGTTTAAAATATCACCATTCAAATTATTATGACCTGCTTTCTTTGCTGCTAATATTTTTCTTAGTTGAATAAAACGATTAATAAAATCTTTTCCATTAATAGAATCCTGTTTTGTTACAAAACCCATTCCTTTTCCTTCTTTAACAGTATAACCCATTTCATTTTGATTTAAATAATGATTTAAACTCAGTATATATTTTGCTTTTGAACTACCTCCTACTAATTTTATTAAATGTAAATATTTTTTAATTTCATTTTTATCATCTGAAGAATATCCTTTAATTAATTTATCCAAATCTTTTGTGTATTCTACATTTAAACGTTGACTGTTGAAACTCTTTCCCCTGTAAAATTGTTTAGAGTGAGAAAGCTATTTTCAGAATGAATATGTGGTTCGCCATTATTATTTTTATACAACACAAATCTTTGATTATTAATTATTATAATTTGATATCCTTTATCAATAGAAAAAGTTGGTTTAATTGTTGCAGACAAACCATTATTAATTGTTGTATCAACTTTGTATTGTTTTGAATTTATTTCTAAATCTTCAGGTTCAAATCCCAAGATTCCAATTGCTCCAATTGGTCCAATTGTTCTAAATGTCCAGATTCTAATTCTTTGGGTTTTAAATGTCCAGATTCTAATTCCTTGGGTTTTAATTCATTCAAAGCTTTAAGAGTTGGTTGTTGTTGTTCCATCATTAATTCATTTAAAATTATGGATTCAGTATGCTGACTTAAATCTTTTTTGTTATACTTGTCTTGTTCAAAATGTAATTTTTTTAAAAGAGCTAATCTTTCTTCATTAACCATCTTATATACCATTTTATGGTATACCATTTTTTATACCATTTTATGGTACAGGTTCCTTTATTAGTAAAGTTCTTTCCAAGTTTTCAACGTGGAGATTTCTCCTCATTAGAAAAAGGTTTCAAATATAAACCCTTACCATCTTTTGATTTACAAATACAACCATTTTTCAAAGACATGCATATTTTTTTAAACTATCTTTATCTTTTGAAGATAATTCAGATATTGAAATTTGATTTTTGAGAAAATCATTTAAACCTCTACCTTTGTAAGGATCAAGGTATAATCAAGGTATAATATCAACACTTGTAGGACCTGTTCCTTTCTTTTTTTGAATTGAATCAATTTCATTTTGTAATTTTTGTTTTTCTAATTCAGTTTTTTGAGCTTCTTTAGATTTTTGAACTGTAGTTGCAATCCCTTCAGCTATTCCAGCAGCACCAGATAAACCTGCAATGATTGCTGGTATTAAAGCAGCCAAGGGTAAAATACCACCTTGTTTAATTTTCTCGCGCACTTGCTCCTTGACAAGTTTTCCAACAAAATATTTCTTGCCATCAATTACTACTGATTTATTTTTGTTTGAGTTGATTAATTCTTTCAGAGATTCTTCAGTCGTCATTTTTAAATAAATAAAATGGTTAGTTGGAAACCAATTTTAACGAGACACAAAAGTAAATTTAATAATAAAATTTTTCCTGATAATTTTAGATTATTAATTGTTGGATCTTCGGGTTGTGGAAAGAATGTTCTTCTTTTGAGAATGTTACTCGAGGATGGGTTTTTAGATTATAATAATTTATAATTTTATTCTACAACTATAAACCAACCAGAATTACAACTTTTGAAATGTGGATTTGAAAATAAATTAACTAAAAAAGAAATCATTGATATTTTTAAAAAATCAATGTCCCGATGAAGTTTTTCAACCGTGTGATATGGTTGATTGGTACAAGGAAGAGAATTCCGAGTCAGATATTATTAATAAAAATGATTATATTAATAATGAATCAATACGAGTTTTATTTTCCAACAAATCTGAAGATGTAGTACATTGTGATTTTTTTCCAAAGATAAAAAGAATCTAGTTATATTTGATGATGTTGTAAATATGAAAAATCAAGAAATTCAAAAATGTTATTTTACTCGAGGACGTCATAATAATTGTAATGTGATTTACATCTCTCAAACTTATTATGCTTTGGATAAAAATTCAATTAGAAACAACTCCAATTGTTTCATCTTTTTTAAATTAGACAAGCGCGACAAGAATATGATTTATGGTGATTTATTTTCAAATGTTGAACCCGACAAGAACATGTTTGATATGTTTGTTGACAATCATTGGAAAAAAAATATAATTATATTTATTTGGATAGAAAAGGGGATGAGATGCAGAGAAGCTTGTTTCAGACTTGAAACTTTGTTTCAGGTGTGAAACCTTGTTTTAAAGCTTTAAACAAATTTTTGGAAAAATATTAAAAACTTAATTTCTGTAATTCATTATTTAAATCGATGATACTATATGTAATTGGAATTGTATGATGTATTTTATTTATAATAAAAATTTCATTTGTCCATTTCGTAGTGAATCCTTTTTCAAATTTATTTTTATATTTAAATATTCTTACTCGTTCACCAATTTTAAACTTTGGTTTTATAAGTGTTGTATAAACGCTCATAAAACCTTTTTCTACACCATTTTCAATATTTATTTCTTTAACTCTTTCAGGGTTTGTAGAAGCTTTTCCTCCAAACTTTAATGTTCTATTTAATCTTTCAACTACGACTGCTTTTCCTTCATTTTCTGTTGAATATAATTTAATATCATTTTCTTGCAAAAACTTTGTAAAAACTTTGTTATAAAATTCTGTTCCTTTATCACACCATAAATATTTTGGAATTCTTTGTTGCTCTTCAAATATATTTTCAAATGCTTCTGTAATAGAATATCCTGTTTTATTTTCTAAACATCTTGCAAAAGCAAATCTTGTATATAAATCTATTACAGTTTAAATTATTTTATATTTTTCGGGGTCTGATGATTTGGTTGGCATAAAGACTAAGTCAGCAGACCAAGTATGATCTTTTTCATAAACTTGAACTTTTAGATATTTTTTATTTTTTCTAAATTCATGGTGTAATTCGTTGGCATATTTTATTTGTGATTCTGTTGGGATTAATAAATTAGTCTTGGACGCACTCTCTCGATCTAAACTTGGCTTAGAAAGAGAGAGGTGTTTTTCAATGTCTGCTTGTTCAATAATCTTTTTATTAGCAACATCTTTTGCCATCCTTGGTACTCCTGCACCTATGAAAATTTTACCCTTCATTGCTAATTTAACTAGAGCTCTTTGAATCTTTTCTTGGGTTGATGGATTTTGTATACTATTTAAATCATGAATTAAATTAACATCAGCAACATGTCTATCTCTAAGATTTTTTGAATTGTAAGCAATGTCATGTTTCAAAGCAGCTTGGTCAATTCTATTTATTGGTTCCTCTCCTTGTTTGGGATTATTATTTTCATCAAGTCTAATATCTAATCGTGTTCCAGGTCCAGTATAGTTGTGTTTAAATAAATGTCTTTCACATGGATATTTTTCAGTAGTAAAGGGTTTCAATAATGTTGATGTTAATTTTGAAGATTGTAAATCATTACCCTTTTTTTCAAAAGCAAATCTACTTGAAGGATATAAATCTAACTATGGAGTATTATTTGAAGATGAAATTATTTCACCTTCAAAATTATTTGATGGAATATTATTATTATTACTTGATTGAGTTAAAATCTCTCTCTCAAGCAAGTTTAAATCAAGATGTGTGTTTTCTAGTTTTAAGACGACTCGCTTTATGGTGTGTTGTAACATCACAACAACAAGTTTCACATCTCCAATAACGTTTAGTAGTCATTTTTAAAAAGTTAAAATTTAATTATAATAATTTTCTTTTATTACTAAAACTTGTTTTCTTAATAAAACTTGTTTATTTCTCCAAACAAGTTTGGAGAATTAAACTTAATCTCCTCTAACATTCTCAATTATTGAAATCTTTCCACCATATAACTTCATTTCTATTTTCTTTTCTTCAAGAATTAATGTATATATTTTTGCTTTAAAATTAGAATCCTTTGTTATATGAAGAGTAACACCAACATTATTTATAGCTAATCTATCATCTTGATCTGAAACATTTATACAGAATATAGAATACAAATTTTTGAAATCTTCTAAACTTAATTGTGGTTTTCTTTTGAAGTCTTGGCATATTTGAATATAATTTTTATATGGAAATATATTTTCATTGTTTTCTACATTAAACTCCATTCTATTTACTGGATAATAAGAATTATTCAATTGAATTTGAATTGATTTTAAATTATCATCTCCAATCTTTTGAATAAACAAGTTGTTATTTTTTTGAAAGGATCGATCTAATTCTTTGAATCCAATTAAAATATATCTTGGACGATATGCTAAATTTGCTACCTTTATAGAGTATGTTGAACCTTTTCTCATGTCAAATACACTACAAATTCTATTTAAATAATTAACATTTATAGACTTGTTGGAATTTAATCTTTCAAGGAGTTTAATTTCAGCATGTGGATTTAATGTCCATTCGGGTATATTTGTATCTGCAGCTCCATAGAATAATACTTTATCATCTTCTATTCTATTACAAAGTAATTCTATGAAAGCATTATGGAGTATACGATTATAGTTTTGAAGGAATCCAAATAAATATTTTAATTCAAAATAACCTTCAAATTTTTTAAACTTGTAAAGTTTAACACGTTTATTATAACCATAATTTGTATCTAAACCATCTTTATCTGTATAACCTTTATTTACATCAGGGATCCAACCTGTTAATTCACCATATTCATTTTTGTAATCACAACCAGTCAAAACAAAATTTAACATTGAAGAACTTCTGAGGGTCCTAATTTTAATCTCATGTTGGAGAAGAAATTTGGGAAGAAATTATTTTCTAGGGTTATATCTTTGTTTGGTTCAATCTCTAATTCAATTTTGTAATATAATTTTGCATTACAAATATCTATAGGGTTTGATGTTTGAAGAGATTGAAAAACCATATCACCTGAACGATTTAAATTTGAAATGGAACCAGAGGTTGGACAAATTTTAAGTACATCATTTTTCTTAATTTCATGAATAAACTGTTATAATCAAGATTTAATTTATTTTTTTCTGAAATCTCGAGATTTATATTGTTCATTTTTATAATAGAATTTTGAGAATTTTATAATATTAAATTACAATTACATAATATTAAAATTAATATTAAATTCACTAGTACCCATAATTATTTAAAATATTATTTCTTAAGTACCCATCAATATTTAAAAAATATTAAAATGATAAAATTATTAAAATATAGAAATGTGAAATTATTAAATCCTTGAATTATTGAAATTATTTTTATTATTATTCTTGGGTACCCAACATTGTTGAAATTATTTTTATTTTAAAATTATTAAAATTATTTTTATTTTAAAATTATTAAAATATTAAAATATTAGATTTTTAAGTAGTGGGCATAATGGGAATCGTTGGTCACACCATCCCAACCACCCGAAGGGTGAGCGAGTAAAAAATAACTTGTTTTTTTTATGAGTGAATTGGGTGGGTGGTGTGGCCAACGATTCCCATTATGCCCACTACTTTCAAAAGATAGGATTAAAAATAGATAATTTAAAGGATATTATGGACAATGAATTATATAAATAATAAATTATATGAATAATAAATAGCTAATTAATAATTTAGGTTGGTAAAACAACCATTTTTGTTGTAAACTAAATTCTCACTTATGAAAAAGCAAACTGTAGAGAACGTAGAATTTATTATTAATTATTACTAGGAATAGAATATCCTTGTAATTAAATTTTTTTTGCATAAAGATCTGAAATTTTGAAATTTTAAAATTTACCAATTTAATTTATTATTTAAGTAAACCCCAATGAGTTGTAATAATTGTAATAATTGCAAATAGATGGTTTAAATTCTTTGGGTTAAATCCTTGATTTTAATTTTTATTAATTAAAATTGTAATTACGTTGGAAAAGGAATCTAGATAATTAGACTCACTTTGATTTAACATTGGATATAATTTGTTAATGTCAGGATAAGCGGAAACATAATTTTAAATATATATATAGAAATGTCTCAATCCAGTAGCCACAGCGAGAAGGAGCAGGACAATAACTGGTTGGTGGAGGCCCGCGACCAGGCGATAGTGGCGATCGAAGTATATATATAATACTAACAAAAATACTAACTAATCAAAATTCACTAAATTTCACTAAATTTATTTTCATTGCTTCTCTCTCGTTGTTATAACAAAGCGCCGCCTACTACAAAATAATTTTAAAAAGCAGTAAAATGTGAAAAACAATGTTTCGTTAATTTTTAACATTTATGAAAATACAATTGCAACAAAAAATTTTTTTTTAAAAATTCAGTTGAAAAAATTTCAAAATAAAAAAATCGAATTTAATTTTCAAATTCAATTATCAAAAATTCAATTATCAATGAGCCGCAGTTTACTCAACGAAGAGCCGCATGCGGCTCTAAGAGCCGCATTTGCCCACCGTTGATATATATATATATATATATATATATATAGTATATATATATAGACCCTTCCCATCTGAAAATGCAGTTTTTCTTCTATCTTCCTCTTTGACTTTAAATTGATTGTATCCTTTTTTAAGATCTATTACCGTAAAATATTGCACCTCCCCCATCTGATCGAACATTTCCTCTGGAACAGGAATAGGATATGTATCTTTTCTCGTAACTTGATTCAATTTTCGATAGTCGACTCAAAATCTTAAATCACCGTCCTTCTTTTTAACTACTACTATTGATGATGAGAATGGTGAGGAACTATCTCTTATTATATTAAATTCTTTCATTGCTTTGATTTGCCGATCACTTTCTTCCTGATGTATGGATGGTATTCTATACAGCCGTAATTTTATTAGGGTTTCGTTGAGTAATGGTATTTCATGCTCAATCACCTGAGTGAGTCCCAGATCATACTCATGCTTTGCGAATACATTTCTATATTTCTTTAATAATGAACCAAATTCTTGTTTTTGCAAATCCGTTAAATCTTTGCTTGTGATCTGAGGTTCTTTATAGATTTTGATATTTCTCGGTAACTTCTGAACTTCCTCTGATTTGATTTTGTTAATTTTCCCAATTTGGTTTTGGGCTTTATTTCAACGGATTTTGCGCTATAATTCGCTATTCAAACTGGTACTGACTTATTTTGGACTTTCACTACTTCCTCACACATAGGTTCATCGTATTTTCAACCAACTTTTGGTTTGGCTCAAATATGTACTCCTCATCTGAGACCCTCATGACATCTGCATAGTATATTACTTCACTTTTTGGTGGTACTTCCAATGGTTTAGAAATATTTCTCCTACTTCAGGCACTATTTCACCCATTTGTCCTTTTATTAGTTTTCCAGTTCTCAGATCAAGAGAGATTCCATGTAGTTGCTCCATGACATCCATGCCAATAAGACATTTTACAGGACTTTTTCTCATCACTGATACCCAATAAATTACTTCTTGATCTCCAATTATCAGTTTAACTTCTAATTTTCCAACAATATTTAGTGCATTAGGTGACATTGATTTAATAATGTGATTCGTTGGTTTTATTTTGGCTTTCTCCTGATACGTTAAGAAGCTTTCCGCTACTATAGTATGACTTGAGCCTGAATCTAATAAAGCTTCCACTTTTCTTTTGTTTAACTGTATGTAAATTTTCGTAATTTACCGTTCCTTCTCCATTCGGTAATTATCCGTTCCTTCTTGGATGGAAACAACAAATTCCTTTGAGCTTTTAGATATCTTCGCTCACATACAAACCAATTTGTGCCATTTTGTTTAGTGATGTGAAATTTATCAGGTATTTTAAATTTGTTAATTCTAGTTTTATATCCCCTCAGATTAATTTCGTGGCTAGCGCGTCTTTCAACTTGGTCCAGTCATTTGCTACTAATCTTTTATCAATTTGTTGCCATGCTTCTCTGGCTGCTCCTTTCAGGTATAGCGGTAATCTTTGCACCATTATCATTGGCTCCATCCATAGGCTGTCGCATACATATAATAATCTGCCATAAAGTCGACAAATTCCAGCGGATCCCCACCGTACTGATCTACAGGTAGTTTTTGACAACTCGCATAATCATTGCCTTCCTTGCCGCTGCCCAACGTGGACACAGGTGTTTCGTCATTGTTATTTGTATTATTGGTTAGTCTTTGGGTACTCATTATATTCTCTACTAGTTTTTGGCTTCTCAATTTATAAAATGATCGGGTCAACACAGGTTTCACTCGTCTAAAATTTAAAGTGTTACAATTACAAAATTTATCTTTCGTTTTAATTTTGACTTTTCAACAATCAATTTCCACAAATATTTTCACTTTGCTTCAATAATAAAATCACCACTTTGATAATTCTCCGATAATATTCACCACTTTGATAATTCTCCGATAATATTCACCACTTTCAAATAAACTTTTCACTTCAATATTTATTTATTTAATTATTATTATCTTTTTCCAATTTTTCAATACTTTACCAATCTCAACAAATTTTCACCGATCTTTTTATCCCTCGGTAATTTTCGATATATCAATCAAATATTATTAAGATTTTAACAATTTTCCACCGACTTTTGATCACGTCGGTATTATCCAATAATTACTCAAATATTATCGCAATTTCAACAAATTTTCACCGACTTTTAATCACGTCGGGCTCACCAAATATGTTGGGTTTTTAATGTAAGTTGGTACTACGATCTGACTCCTTTGTGTTCTTTTCAAAATAAATAAACGACCCAACACAAAATCTTTATTAACACTGATGCAGTTACACTTTTACACTTTTTATTAGTTTACTCACACTTGATACAATCAGGTTTTGTCTGCGCTTTTCAATTTGCCAACAAATCTCACGCAGTGGTAGATCTTCCAACGGGAGATGTCCCTTTCTGGTTCGTTTGATTTTTAAATTATTTATTTTCTACTAACTTTAATGTTTCCTTTTTCGCTCTCGTCAAACTTCTATTTTCTTTTCTTCGACCAACTGGCAGTTTTGTTTTCTTGCCAGTTGCTTTTATACCCACTTGGTAATTGACTTTATTTAGGTAAATTAGTTTGGGTATATCTTCTTACGGGCTTCTTCTTGTAGGTCTAATTCAATTGCCCCCTTTTTCTTTTACGGCTCGCGTCACTTTTATTTTATTCGGCTAATTTAATTGCCTTGCCAAAATTGGATTGCTAATTCATGTTTTCTCAAATCGCTCGGGTTTTCCATTGTCTCGGGTGTCCCATTAGCTCGGGTTCTCCATTAGCTCGGGTTTCCCATTAGCTCGGGTTCTCAATTAGTTAATTAATTTTTGTTTTTTGTAATTTATTCCTTTTAGGGACCCCCCATTGATTTTATTTTATTATAACTTAACTCATCTCATTATTTAGCATCCGCCCATACCAGTTTCCCCCGGAAAATATTCATTTTTAAAATTTTTGATTTTTAATTAATATTTTGTACTTTACATTTTTATTTTGAATTTGGTGTTTTTATCGATTTTCACCACATTTTTGGGCCTCTCCTGTTGAACCCCAACAAAATTAGTAAATAGAAGATAAACGAAGACAAAATTATTTCAGAAATCATATCACATCTTAATGGAAATGAGGCTCATATATTTTATGAAACAATCAGTAGTAGTATTTTCAAGTATTTAAAAATATTACAGATACAAGACTATGTATTGATGATTAATATAGATGGAAAAATTGTAGTTGTAGTACCTGACACGTACGCAAAAACATTGGTAAATTATTTTCATATTGAACTATGCCATCTGGGCATTTAGAAGACCTTATGTTATTTAAAAGATTTTTTCTTTTGGCCATCCATGAAACAAAGTATTACGGAATGTATTAATAAATGCAAGGTCTGTGCTAGTAGAAAGATTGATCAAGGAAGAACAAAGGAAATCCTATTGCCAAGAATAGGAAAACGGTTTTTAGAACAGATAGTAGTGAATATTGCATATATGGAAACAAAAGCAAGTAAGAAATATATGATAGTGGTAATATATCGTCTTAGTAAATTGATCAGTCTATTAGCAACAAGTACTCAGGATGAATCAACGATTTTGAAGGAGGGAATTCAATATGAGGGACCTTACAAAATTTTAAAATTCCTATCACCAAGACAAGTTTAATTACAATTTCCAAACTCAATCAAATCAAGAAGAATTGAATGGTTGAAGAGGTTCAAAGAAAATGAAGAAGAGGAAAGTGATGTTCAATAATTAATGTTTATTAATTATAGTTGTTTTAATAATAATAGAACACGTTGGATTATTTAAATATTTAAATATACTTTATTTGTTATTTGTTATTTGTTATTATGATTTGTGAAGAAATTGTAACTATTACTAATAAATACAAATAAATATTTCGTAACTCTGGTACAAGAGTTTGGATGAGGAGTGCGAAGTAACGTGATTTATGGAATTTATATAAATGTTTTGTGATTAAGACGATAACAGTTAGATGGAAATGATCATGATGAATGTTGCGATGAAATTGGGAAAACTATCTTGTGATAGGGACCAGTGTAAATCGGACATAGGCCTTCTATCGGCAGTTCTTGGCAGGCCAAGTGAGTGCCTGCCAATTATAGTGTGGAACGCACACTCACCCTCTTGATATAGTACAAACGTTGATCTTTTGTATTCTGGGTTACGCTATTAACATCACGACAGGGTAAATTATTTGCTTACCTGTAACCCACCAATAGTCACTGTGCCCAGGGATGGAAGAATATTGGTAGGAGCTGATAACTATCACGCACTCCACATTCACTAAAATATACGCTGATAAACTATATCAAAATATTCATTATTTTTTGCTTTGTTCCTGCTAGCTAGTATGATGACAAGGTGAGTGTCACATTTTCGTATTTACTCTTTAGCTGGTGTGTGAAACGGATGAGAATCGGTGTTAGCTGTGTAAAAAAATTGTGAGGGCCAACATAATAGAGAATGTTATAGTGTAATTTAGTGACACTTTGAATCCACTGGATTGGGAACTTAACAAAAACTGGGGGGTACTGAACTTTGATTTCAAATCTAATTCATGTACAAAGTCGATTGTGGTGGTTGTGGTTTGGTCTAACTGCATATTGCCGAGGACAGCATCTTTGTTTAATATAACTTTAGAAACTATCCTATAGCGGATGAACATTCGTAGCCTTGGAAACGAAAAAAAAAGTCAACAGCCGAAACAATGCATTACGATTGATCTATACTCAAGGTAATTTATTTAATCTATTTAAAATTATTTATTTATTTATATTAATCTATTTAAAAATGATTGCGATTATTTGAAAATTTCGTTTTAGTATTATAAAATTTTAAAAACTCTAAGCATAAATTTTGTATTTTACTTATAACAACTTTTTTAAAAAATATTAACAAAAGTTTTGATTTTACAAATATCAAAATATTTTTCAATTTGTTTAAGTGTATTAAAATAACAATTTCTTTTGAATTTTTTAAAATTTTTAATAAAATTAATGACAAAGGCAGAAAATCAGAGAACAACTAAAGCATCCGACTTCAAATTTGGAAAAGAAATCGGTCATGGGTCGTTCTCAACTGTAATGATAGCTAAGGAAATTTCATCCAATAAACATTATGCTGCAAAAATTATTGATAAAGTTTTTATTTCTAAGCAGCGAATGGTTAATACTGTTATGATTGAAAAAGAAGTTCTTCGAAGAATAAATCATCAGTTTTTTGTATGTCTCAATTATACATTCCAAGATCCAGAGAGATTGTATTTTATTATATCATATGCCGAGCGAGGAGAACTTTTATCTCATTTAACAAGACTTTCGTGTTTTGATTTAACGTGTACACAATTTTATTCCGCGGAAATAATTCTTGCATTAGAATATTTACATGGAATTAACGTTGTTCACCGAGATATAAAACCAGAAAATATTTTATTGAGTGAAAATATGCATATAAAAATTTGTGATTTTGGCAGTGCAATCATTATCGATAGACCAGATCTCAAGCCTTCTTCTTTTACAGGTACAGCTCAATTTGTTTCTCCAGAAATGCTGGGATTCAGTAAAGAAACACGTGATAATAGCAATTCAGATGAACCGAACTCTGATTCAGAGGAACATAGCGAAATTGAAGTTAAACGAACCAGTTCACCTGATAATTCTAGGGAAATATTATACCTAATGGACTTTTGGGCATTAGGATGTATCGTCTACCAAATGTTATCTGGACGAATGCCATTTCACGTCAGGCATTCACGGCATGAATACGAAATTTTCCAAAAGATCCGTGGTTTAAAATATGAGTTCCCAGTTGGGTTTGATGATACTGCTAAAGATTTTGTCTCTAAACTTCTTGTATTGAACCCACTGGAAAGATTAGGAAATCCATCCAGTGGAAAACATGCTGCTTTGAAAGCCCACCCCCTTTTCAGTTCAATTAATTTCGAAATTATCGGATCACAAAAACCTCCGTTATTACTTCCCAACATTGAACCCATAGTTCACAGTAATTGGGACGAAATTCCTGTTGGTTTCGAAGAAGCTTGGAAATTTAATATCAAAAAAGAATTTCAAGAAATGGAAAAAGCTGATAAACAGAAATTATTGCAAAACCAAGAAAAACTAAATCCATTTCATAGATTTGTACGAAATCGATTGATCATAAAACAAGGCATTTTGTACAAACGACGTGGATTATTTACTCGTAAAAGGATGTTTCTATTAACTGAAGGACCTCATTTATTTTATGTCGATCCCGATGCTATGCAATTTAAAAAAGAAGTCAATCTTAGCGTAATTACTGGCATAGAAGTAAAAAATGACAAAGTATTCTATATCGTTACTAAAAAGCGAACATATTTTCTTGAAGATCCTTCAGCAAAGGCTGACGAATGGAGACAGAGTATCGAATCGATTTGTTTAGAATATTATGGATCATTTAAATTGTCCCCTGGCACTTCCACTCAAACGTCTGTAGTTACATTACCTGAATCATAACTTTTGTTTTTATTTAAATTTATTTGTCATATAGAAAAAATGTGAATTTGAACGGGTTTTAATATAATAATTTAATATTGGTTTGTTTTTATTTTAAATTAAATGAATAAAATCATATTTATACATATTAATAATTATAAATATAATCGCATTGTTTTAATATTGCCTTTATTTCGTAATTGATAAATTTTACGTTGTGAATGTATTTTACAACTGATTTAAATGAAACCAATAGGAAACGAGTGGTTCGATGTCATGTGAATCTGCGTGCAACCAATCATAATTTTATGATTCACTACATTAAATTCATTTTTAAAACAAATTAAATCACTTAATTAATTTTTAGACAATGTCACAATTTTATGGCGGATCCACAATATTGTCACCTCTATCGAACATCATGGGTATTCCAGTGGATCAAATTAATTTTATTGTGTGCAGTTTATTGTCAATCGGATTGGGTCAGATTATGCGACATAAATTCCCTCCTTCCAAATTCTCAGGAAGCACAAGAGGAATCATAGAAGCATTTTTGGAATACTAATTGCTCTTTTTTGCTTTGGATACCAAGTCAAGTATTTATTGCTACAGTCAACAGTTTCCTATGTAATATTATTATTCTTGCCTTCACAAATATCAGCGCATTTGGTAACGTATTGGTGCATGGCTTTCATGGCGGTGGTTCATTTATACAGAATGCATTACGATTACGGAGGTTATACTCTTGATATATCTGGGCCGGTTATGATTCAAACCCAGAAACTGACCAGTCTTGCATTTAATCTTCTTGATGGGCATAGAATAAATCAAGGAATGAAACTGGATCAGAAGAATCATGAATCTCATGCTGTGAGAAAACTACCAGACGCAATTAAGTTTTCGGTTACACATTCTACTTCCATGGTGTATTAGCGGGTCCTTTTGTATTCTATAATGAATATAAAGAATATATCACTGGATATGATGACAAGCATATCCCATGTTCTAAAAAGCAGTTATCTTCAGCACTTTGTTTATCAGTAATTCATGGATTATTAACAGCATATGTTGCACCACAGTTTCCTTATATATTTGTTTGCAGCACCGATTATCAACGGATGCATATGACTCGTCGAATAATGTTCACAATGATTTCTTTTTTCCTGGTGAGACAAAAATATTACTTTGCCTGGTCAATGGTTGAAGCTGGCGCTCTTAGTACTGGATTAGGATATTGCGGAAAGGATAAAAACGGGGAGAATAATTGGTCAAAAGTTAAAAATTACGATTTCATGGCAATTGAAAGCGGAAGCAGTTTGAAAGTGTTGGTAGACGGATGGAATATCTCCACGACAAGATGGCTCAGAGAATTGATTTATGAACGAGCTCCGTTGTTCTGTCGGACGATTCTAGTCTTCACTGTCAGTGCATTTTGGCATGGATTTTATCCGGGATATTATTTGATGTTTTTGACATTTTCTCTCTTTACATTTTGCGCTAGATCCGTCCGGAAACACATTCGGCCATTGTTCGTTGTCAGTCCGATTACGCTTCAACTTTATCATGTTCTAACGAAAATTTTCACGAATTTGGCTTTGAATTACGGACAGGGGCCATTTTATTTGCTGGAATTTCAATCGGGCTTTTGTTTTGGAAGCCATATTACTTTTTCGGACACGTTTTGGCAATGTTCTGCGTATTGACCTTGCAGTTCCGGCCAATAATCAACGACAAAGTCAACCAAATGAACAATGTTTTTACCAGAAAAGCCCAATATCGATTTCAGAAATTAAAGATCCATTTGCAGAATAAGTTGAGATGAAATTTTATTGATTGTGATGATTTATATTAAATATTATAATTTTGTTTTTCGTTTTATTTTTATATCGAAGAATTTTTAATAAATGCCCGTTAAATATTGAGCTGAAATGAATTATTATTATTAATTCGGTTTTTAATTGTTCATTTTAATAAATTTGTTTTGATTTTCGAAAATGGCGGTTATTTTAAATTCTGCTTTTTTAAAACTATTTTCAGAATGAGAAAAATTTGGGAATCTGTAAAGAATGAATGTAAAGTTAACAGTGAAATTTATTTTTAATTCTGAAATATATTTATTAGTGAAAATGATTTATTAATTAGTGACAATTTATTTGTCATTTTTGTACTTGATTAAGTAATTGAGTTGCAATTTACTTGGAATTAGAGAAATGGAATTGTTTGACAATTTTTGTGTTGTGCAGAGAATATTCTATTCATTAAAATTAGGTCTAAGCTATTTGTGCTGCTCTTCTATACAACACATGCAAATGTTGATATTTATTTAAGCAATATTTTATGGGTTTCTAAAACTACCAGATTATTAAAAATTGTATGACAAGGCAAATTTGAAAAATCATATAAATGATAAAAAAAAATAAATAAGAAAATATTATTTATAATTACATAATAATCACATTACATTTTAATAAGCTTATTTTCGTTAATATATAAATACGAAACCGGAACAATGCCAGCTGAGAATAAAAATAGAATGAGACTTATTTTAGTGGATCTAATAGTACAAAATATGACATAGTCAATGTGTAAATATTTATTCGTGCTGTCTTCAAATGCCATAAAATCTAATACGTAATTTATGACCGCCCCCCCCCAGCTTGTGCCGTAATAATTAATAATCACGTGATTAAGTCTCCATATCTAAATTCATTTCATGACCCAATGCATAATAATGCATTATTCATCACAAGTCATCTATATGGATCAAAATTCAAGACTTAAAATTTACTTAAAATTAAATATCTTACCTGAAAGGCTAAAATAAATTTCCAAAAAACATTCATTATTGTAAGCAATTCAGTATAAATTGATGAAGATGATTAATTGGTAAATTGGTGAGTGAATTGCTTTATACGCCAACCATCACTATAGAGAACGTATCTCAGTGGTGTTTGGTGTAAAACACATCCGTAATTGGTACAATTGAAATTTATTTTTAAAAAATATTTAAATTTAATTGAGTAGTGTTGGAATAACCTTATTCAATTTCTACATGAAAATATCTAATTGCCTTAAAAAATTAAAATCTCAATTGTGTTTGAAATTTTACAATGAGAATAAATTAAACAATAAATAATTATTTCTGACTCCATTTGTCCTGCATTAAAACTTTAAAATTAATTTTCAAATAACAATAGTCACAATTTTATGCCAACAATTCTTTTTTTATTAGAACGTTAATTCTAGTTTAATATTTCTTCTACTTTTCTTCGATAATCCTGACAATTCTAACTGAATCACATTCCTTTTTATTGGACGTACCCTCATCCACCATTTCTCATTAGTGAGATTTTCTGAAACTAATTAAATTATTATTTTCTATAAATAAAATATTAAAAAATTAATTAAAATATAAAATATTGTTGGGTTTTAATTAAGATAATAATGAAAACTTTTATTGATACGCACTCTGAATCCAATCGTGTTCTTGAGTATCAAATTAACGAACTCCCAACACCAAATAAATTTATTAATATCACAAATTACAAAAACAAAAAAATAACACTAAGGTCCAAAATTTGTAAATAAATTGTAAGCAATTATAGAACTTATAGCAATTATAAGCAACGGCTATTACATGCAATGCTGAAATGACCCTGCCATTAAAATAGTTATTCTTTGCCATCTTATTATCATTAAAATTTTATAAAAACTCCGATTAGTCGACTGAGATTTAAAAAATATTTTTGTAAGTACCCTTGTGTCTACAATTTCTCGTCATGTTTCTTTACCATATTCCCCAGTTAAGAATGGTTCAAATAATCATTTCCCTCATGCCCATCTTCAAATTTAACATTTAGGAAATGATTCAAGGAGCGATTTGGATGTTCAAAATTTTATTTTTGAACCCATTTCAGAAAACAGTTTAAATAAGTACTTTTTAAAATTAATTTCGATCCCTGCGTATCTTCTTTTACTTTAGGTTTATAAGTTAATGTTTATAATTATTCTTTAAATTTTATTTATTTTTAATATTTGGTTATATTCAGATCAATTTCCTTATTTCGATTCACCCTAAAATAACTTCGAGGTGAGAAGTATTTTTACTCTTTCTATATAATAACTTCGCTGATATTTGTATGTGCCACGCAAATTTTGTGGCGCCAAATTAACCTTTATCGGATTGAGCTGAAATTTGACAAGTAGATTAGATGTCGAGAACACTGCACGCTACCAAAATTTCAGATCGATCCGATCACGGAAAGTGGGTTAATTAAAAAAATATTGATATGTCACATCTAGTGTTATCTCCTTTTTTCAATATAAATTCTCATCTATTCATTAACGCTGGATTAAAGAGATAACGTAATTATATCTAAAATATGTTGAAATTAAGAGATGTTGGTAAGAAATATGTTGATATAGAGAGTTTAAAAAGCCATGTTTTTATAGTTGATTCTTAAATAATTCATTTATTTATTATAAAACCCCACCAATATAACATATTCATTCCTCTATAAAATTAAACAATTAATAACAGAAAAAAATATTAATTAGAGAAAAGGAAAAAAAATATTTTCACATTTAAATTAAAATGGCAAAATCAAAAACTTGCTTTAAATGAAGAGACCCATTGAAAAGTATGGACTGATTGGTTTTGAGGTCAGTGCTATATCTCAATGGTGGAAAGACATTGAGTAGAGAGTAGGTAAATTCTTTAATTTGAAATTCAAAGAACATTTAAATTCAAAATATAATTATTAAACCAAAAGGTTCAAATTAAATAAAATTTTAATTAATATAACTTTAAACAGTTAAATGATAAGTTAGGTCTTTTGCTGCGAAGTATATTTAATAAAATCAAAGAATTTTGAACTATAAAAATTCTTTGATTTTATCAAATATATACTTCACAGCAAAAGGCTTAAATCATCATTTAATTGTTTATCAATTAATTAATGCTGCTACCAAGAAATCATCACTTTATAATAATATAACTTTAACAATATTTAAATTTTACTTAATTATTTAAGTTACAGAACTATTACTACTTATTAATTAATTTTAACTATTTATTGGGTTGTTAAATTTCAAATGATGTAATTAAAAATGGAATATTGAAAAATTCAAAATCAAGAGATCAACAAATTATCGAATTAAAATTTGAAAAACGGGTCAGATGCAAATGGGAAAGATCATGGCGAGAACGGTTTCATCAAAATATATCCAGATAGGGTCAAAACACAGGAAAACGAACAAAACAGAAAATTGTTAAATAATTAATTAATTAAGTAAATTGAAAGAAAAGTAAACAAAGTAGATTCCGGAAAAAAATTATCATGAAAACACGTGTAATAGTAAAAGGCAAAGAGATTATCACAATGGAGACGCACGGTGGGTCAATTAATTATTTCTTTCGAAGAAGAAAAGATGAAAAGGCCGAGAGGCAAAGCTTGTCAAAAAGAGACCATATAGTTGAAATACCATTAATCAATGTGATTATTTTAACTATATAAGGGAGCTCAAATTAAGAAACAATCGCATTTTGCCTCAGGTAGGGAAGAAGAAATCGACAGTAAGGCAAAAAAGGAAAAATTAAAGATAGAAGTTAGAACTGGCGGAAAAGTAAAACAAGTGATTATTAGTGCAGAAAGTGCTGAGCCAGAGCGGTTACAGCGAGACTTATTGAATAGTCAGAATATACATAGTATTGCGATATTAGGAGTTTTGTAAATTGTAGTTTATACGAATTTGATCACAAATATAAGTTGAGTGTTGTTTAGTAAATTATTTTTTACAGAACGCATGGATAAAACAATCAAAAGAAGAAAAATCGATACATTCAACTTAAGACTCGTCGAAATAAGGATAGAAATTGTCTCTCAATGAACAAGGAAATTTTTTGCAAGAAGATAATATTATGATTGGAAGAGTTTTAGATTGATTAAGAATCATTGACCACCCAAAGATGGAACATGATTTGAAAAAAATCCCTTCAGATTATCAAAATAGATATTTCAAAATAAAATATTAGGAAATTAGAATTGCCAAATTCATCATTGGATAAATCAAGAATATTAATATACTAAATGAAAAACTCCAAAATTCAATTTTGTATTCAAATGAAGTTTGAAAAGAATGAGGAAATTCAAGTTATATATATGTCAAATCGTGCTTTTCCAAGTTGATGAAGGTATTTAAAGTTTAATTGAAAACCTTTTGGTACTAAAAACTAGGAAGCAATTGAATTCTAAATAGAATAACGGAAATAGCTAGTTTGTATTTTTGTAATTACGTTATTTAGAGACTCCCCATCGACTTATAATTATTAAATTCATATTTATCTTTTCCTCTGTTATCTTTTCATACTTCACCAGTGCAAGTATTAATTTTTCCATTTATACTTCAATTATTTTTTGAATTGCTTTGCACCTGAATCTCTGTTTATTCAAATTGTATCATATTAGGTTAGGGTTTAGGGGTTCATATTTGTGTTACAAAGCTCTCAACACAGTCAAAAAAACGACAATTTTAAAGTATTTTAATCCAACCTTTTTAAAATACGAAATATTTTGTAAATTTTATATTTAAATACGTTTTTTAATGTTTTAAATATTTTCCGACTAATTTTAATTTTTAAATATTTTTTTTACAACTAAATCTTTTATATTGTTTAAAATTTTTTATAGCTTAGAGCTCATTTGTATTCATCTCATGTAAATGTTACACAATCAATTTTTAATAAAATGACCACATAAAGTTATTTTCATGTAGAGAATAAAGAATTTTCACATTGAAAATGTTTCTAATATTTTCTTTAAAAATATTTAGGTTCATAGTTCTGATCATTTTACCGGACCTTGAATATTTAAAAATTATTTTATTTTATATAATAAACGGAGATTAATATATTATTTAATATTTTAACACTTAAAAATTTTTTTTAAATTTCAAATTGCGTTTACACATTTGTAAAATTTTAAAAGGACTTCATAATTGTATGAACTTAATTTTGCGATCTACGTGACTTATTATGTATTGGAGTATAATATAATAGTTTTTTATATGAAAATTAACGTTTAAACTGAAATAAGATAAAGTTAAACATGAATTTAATTTACAAGTGAAAAATTTCAAGTGGTTGAAATTCGTAATTAATTGTAGCTTACTGAAATTATCAATTTTTATTTATAAAAATATTATAAAAATTAAAATAATGAAATTCTATTTACGGTCTGAATTAACTTGAAATAAAAATGTCAAATAAGTTCCGTTTCATTCTTTTTGTTTAATTATATCAAATTTCTTATTTCCATAGAAATAAAGCTTAATTTGAAATAAAATTTTAATTTATTTTGTGAAATATTTATCAATAAGTTCAAATACTTGAATTTTCAAGGTAATAAAATTAATTTAAATTTAATTGTTTTTTTTTAATATAAAATTTAATACCATGCATTGTTTGATAATCTATAAAAAAGCGAATGTTTTAATATTAAATATTTATTTCAAAATCAATAATTGCATAGATATAATCTATCAATATATTTTTATATATTCTGTTAAAATATGAGCCAAAAATGAATCGTGATCATTATACGATGGATCATTTCGAGGTGCTGTTGGGCAGTAATAACAATGCTCAAATGCTCGGCACTCACCATCCACATTTTGATCACTATGGATCATGGAATTACTTGCATGGCAAAATGCATTCATTAATTGATGTTGTTCAGCCTTCTACTGGAATGAGTGCCAACGTCGATTTCCGACACAAAGATGAACTGATTCCTTGCCCAGCTGGACGCCCTCCGACTCATTTGGATCCGATCAAAATATTTAGAGGTGAAGATGCTGAAACAGTTTGGAAATTAAGATCAGATATTCCATATCTAACTAAAGTTGAAATTAGCGAGTAAGATCATTTCATTTCAATACGGCTTTCAACAATTTTATCCAGTTAAACAAAAAAATCTGGGGGAGAGGGATATATATATCTTACATTTAACAAGAAACCTGCAATTATTCTACTAGTAAATAAAATATTCAATTTTGCTCATTTATATTCATTTGAAAGACTCGATAAATATTACGATTTCGCTGGTTTTCTTTTTGTTAGACACCCGACGGGGTCATTAGGATTGTTGATTCCAATAAGAATTTCATACATCAACGAAATAAACTGATAAAGTTTTCATTTCATTTCCTATAACGTTAGTAATAAGTGATTGAAGCTTTTTCTCTTGTTTCATCGATTTCTGGAACTCTTAAACATCCTTTTCCATGACAGTATTTGAATACCTAACGGGTGCATAATCATTTATCTGGCCATGAGTTGCCACCAAGGGTCATGAGGATCACTTATTTGAAAGAATCTCAAAATTCATGTTGTTTTCAAATTATCCTTAATAAAATATGCAATAAATTCTGTTTTTCATTATACAATTTCTTTAAACTTATTCTCAATTAGGAAATCGTCTGTAGATATAATATTGCAGCTACTTCCAGACAGAAATGTTTTAAAATATCTACAGAAATTACACGTTACTAAATTGCACGTTACTGATTACATTATTAGTAGTTAGTTGTTGATCGGGCATTACTTAGATAGCTGTGAGATCGACGAAATCGACAATTTCGATGATGGAATGGATTCGGAAATTATAAGCAATGATGAAATCGAACAGGAAGAAGTGGATTATCATGAGTTTCTAGAGAATTCAAGAAAACTCGTGAGATTTATCAAGAAATCAACGGTTCGCAACAGTATCTTTCAAAACAAAGTTAAGCATGAATTTGGACATGAGATAGGACTTCATCTCGATGTCAAGACCCGATGGAATTCTATTCCCACCATGATTGGGGACTAATCAAGACGGAAACAGCCTTTCGCAAAACTTTAACTGAATTCAAGACGTCGGATAAAATAGTAGCACTGGAATTTTCTGCTTTAAAAATACTTATCAAGGCCATGGAACCCGTTAAATTAGCTGTTGAGAATTTAAGTCACGAGGACGCAACTTTAGTGAGTGCTGAAAAAATATTACAATTCATGTTCAATAAACTTACGGATTTGAACAGCGACATTAGTAATAAGCTCATAGAAAATTTGAAAATTCATGTAAATCAGCATGTCAATGAAGACGTTATGAAGTTATTACGAAGCCTCAAGGCTGCCGCAATCCATCAAAGGCCACTAGTGATGAAAATGAAAATCTATCGCTACAGGATGAATTGAATATGTTACTCCAGTAAGAAGAATTGTTGTTGGCGCAATTTTGAGGATCAGACTTCAAATGGCTCAAATCAGAATTCATGCTTTTCAAGAACACCGGCAAAAGAACAGAAAATCTGCAAAAATTATATGACGCACTTCTTTGCATAAAACCAACATCAACTGATGTTGAACGTGTATTTTTGATATGCACAAATTTTTGTACCAAGATAAGATCAAGTGTTCTTGAAGTTTTATTATAAGAAATAAAAATGTTGTGATTAAAAAATATTATCAATGTATATTATTAATATATTATCAATGTTAAAATAATTATTTTTTTATTTTTAAAATTCAAGAAAAATAAAAACAGTAACAGCTGTTTTTTGAAAAGTACTGTTTTTGAAAAAACCTAATTACAATTTACAAAGTCAAAAGTTAATTTTATATATGTTAGACGCAATTAAATTCAAATCTTCTTCAAGCATTTATTTTTTATAACAACTTCAAAATTGTGTCGTTTACTAGCGTATTTAAACACCGAGGCGTGATAATTATTAATATTAATGTAATTACTGGTCATAAATTTAATTGATTTAATTTAATATAATTTAATATAATATGATATAATTTAATATAGAATTTAAATATAAAAATTTAACAGAAATAATTATTTCTACTAACTAATAATTCTAATTAAAGTAAAAAGGCATTCTATGCTTCATGAGGAAGTTGATTTGTTTGAGATACATCTTTCTGAATCGTAAAATTTGCAATCGAGATTTCTATTTTTTCTGAACTTTTCTGAGTATAATTTCGATAATAATAACGATAATAAAAAGTTAATAAATTATTTATACTCCTAACAAACATAAAAGGTTCACCACACCAGCACAAGTTGCAATGTTTTTTTCTGAGATTAGTTTGTAATCAAAGTCTAAAATGAAAAATAGATTTGTTTCATTTAGAATTTCATTTATCGTTATCTAGATTTCGACTACAGATCAATGTTTTTTCAATTTAAGTATCATAAAGAAAAAAAACATTGATCTACAGTGGAAATTTAAATGAAGATAAATAAAATCCATATCGTAACTATTAATAACGTCTAAAATTTATTGAGTATAAAATTGTAATGTCGCGATCTGAATCCCATCTGATGGTAATAATGATTTGATTTCAATACTAGTTCCGAATGAAAAATTGCTTCTGAATTATTGGTATAATTTTATTGCTGTGCTTCATCTCTTCTTTATCTTCTTGTTACTATTTATTTCGAAAGTAGTTTTTGTTTCTTTTTCTGATTATTTAAACTAATGTTTTTTAATACTTTTATTTTCTCTATAGTACTTTTAGTATATTATAATATAATATATCTATATAAATAAATATATAAATATGAATAAAGTGGAGGCACTACAACCCAAAGAGGAAAAACAGATCAAAGGTGAACATAAAAAAAGATTTTTTTCTGATTATTTTACTTTAGTTTTTTAGAAGTCCAATTAAATAATTTTATTTAGTTATCGCAACTCATTCTATCAGAATTTATGTCTTTGCATGATATCAAAAGGTTACCATCGGGCATTTTCAGAACTTTTTCATTTAATAGATAAACAAGAGAAAGAGCGTGAAGTAGCAGGTCCAGATTCCATTTTATGGAGCATGTCTCCGATATCGATGCAAGAAGACAAATTAACATTGCTCAAAGATTGTCTCAGTGCTGCAGAGGATTATTATCGAATAGATGATTTCAAGGGAATGTATTACAGCTATTTTCGATTAGCCGTCTTCTTTAAAGTATTCATAAAAACAGACGAAAAAGCTATAAAACTTGGTCATTAATTTAGAGTTATCCCGAAGATAAATGGCTAGTTGATCATTTCTTGAAGTATTGCTGGACGGTATCAAAGAAAATCCTCGACGATGAGAATCTCAAACACGCGGAAGCGAACTATTATCTCGGACTGGCGATCGAACAGAACAGTAATATAATATAATTTTAACTTATGATAAACGAATTATCAAAATAACATTTCGATAATATATTATTTTTATTTTCAAAGAAATTTGTCTAAACTAAATAAAGATTTTTTTAATCTTAATTTTTTATTATTTTACCATTTTGTGACACTAAGCCTAAAATGTATATAAAAATCATACAATAAAATGAGTTTTTAAATTAATTATTCATTAAAACAAACTATTTTGGTAACAGCAGTGCGAATTAATAATTAAAGGTGCATTGAAAAGTGTATATAAAAGATATCTTAATAATTTTTTTAACTTTTCAGTTGTAAACAAGGAAAACATCCTTTTCAGCATTATTATAACGCATATCCAAAATCTATATATAGAGTGGCGGATAATTCAAGTTAGGACTCTAAGCGGTAAAATTAACATTGCCCTCAAAATCATAAAATTTCACTCAACCGCATTTTCTTTAATTAAAAAAAATCTATAAATCAATCATATACGCGTTTTTATGGAATTTAAACTTTATAATATAAAAAAAATTCAATAAAGTTATATTATTGAAACACACAAACTTAGATGTATATAAAAATTTAATGTTTCATGGAATACCAAATATGTTCATTTATTTTTATAATTTACAAATTTGGAGAGAACTTTAATGTTTAAAAATACCTAAAAACATTATTTAATAAATATTCGCCAAATAATAATATGTGGCTAATAATATAAGGCATCAAATCTAAGTTAAAAAATATTAAGTTACTTTGAATTGTAAAAAATCCAACAAAAAATTAAATTCATAAATTAAATGAAAATAATTGATGACAAATCATGAGTCATTCATAGATTTGCACACCAACTTGAATTAGGATTCTAACTTTGCCAGAGAAATAAATTTTCTCCCACCACAAAATTCTTATAATAGAAAACACTACAAATCAAGTGATACAAAAATAAATGCACTCGATAGCACCCAAATAAGATTTTTTATGAAAATTATTTTTAAAAGAAATTTGTAATGATAAAATCTTTTTATTATTTACTACTAATAATTTACTCAATTCAATTTTTTCATATAATTCCATATTTAACATAAATGTCTAAATCAATGATACGTAAACTATTTGTAACCTCAAAAAGAAAAGTATGTCGCTCTGAAATCTTTAATTCAACTCACAGAGGAAAAATCTCTAAAAAGCCAGAGCGATTGTTGATGTTGTATGATATGAGATATGAATTTGCTTAACAAAATTCAAGTCTAGATCGGAATTAGAGGGTTATGCATTTTTATATACTCATATATGCATTTTTATATACCAATATATGCAATTTTATATACCCATATATGAGTGTTTAAATTTAATAAATTAAAAATTTACAACAAAAACAAGTCCACTCATCTCATTAAATTCAAAACTTAAAAATTCATTTGATAAAAGACCGAAAATTTTAGCTCTCGGCACATAAAATATATGCCAAAGTACGAATAAAAAAGGACTCCTTTTGGTCTAAATAATTGGAAAAATATTTTTTTAAAAATAAATATTCAACTATATTTAAATAAATAAAATTTAGGTTGAACTTCGGGACGCAAAAATTAATTTCTAAATTGTTGCTTCCAGTGTAATTTGAAATGGAGATAAAGTGTTAAAAGAAGTATATACCATTACCTGGCGACAAGTACCCTTGGTAACAGTAACCCTAGGGGGTCAAATTATCTTGTTAGATAAGCACTAGTATATATAATAAAACGAAACAATGTAACACTATTTATTGAACATGTAGAGGCATTATTTTTTGAGTTCCGTATACTATAGTTACTTCAAAATTAATTTTATTTTCTGGTGTTTCTTTACAAAAACCTGTTTTCATCGGACATGGCTGATCATACGAAGCTTTAACTCGATGTCGTTATCACAAAAATATAATTATTTCTCTGTTATTTTAAACTGTTTATTCAATTTTTTTTAATATTCCAACATTTTTTATCCACGAATTTCGCATCAATAAACAAAAACTTCGTAATTTTGATGGGTTATTGCTAGTTCATTATATAACTATAAGATCAGGGCCGTAACAAGGGTGGTGCGAGCGGTGCAGTCACACAGGTTACACATCTGAAAGGGGCGCAATTTTTTAATGTTACCAAAAAATAAAAAAATATAAAAAAAAAATTATCAAATGCACGAAAAAGCGACATCCTAGCTAGCCTATCTTTAACATTACTGGTTGGACTGGTCCATTAGCGTGGCTTCGTAGGTGTGTATTTTGTAAAATGTTAATCCACAAAATGGTTTCCTGTCATTCTTTCAATTAGCCACAGTGGTTTAAATAAAATAGTGTTTAAATAAATTATTGTGTTTTATAAAAAATAGTAAATTTTAACAAATTGCTTTATGTCTAATAAATGTCTAAAATTAGACAGAAACACATTATAGATCCTAATGAGATTTATTCCGATAAAGAAATCTTCAATATGAATTTAATGATGTTTTTTTGCTTAAATTTTTGAATCTAAAGAATTAACATTAAAAAATATGGCAATGCTGAAAATTATCAAAAACGAACAAATATGCCAAAAGTGTCCAACGTTTCCATAATTAGGATTACAAAAAAAANTATTCCAACATTTTTTATCCACGAATTTCGCATCAATAAACAAAAACTTCGTAATTTTGATGGGTTATTGCTAGTTCATTATATAACTATAAGATCAGGGCCGTAACAAGGGTGGTGCGAGCGGTGCAGTCACACAGGTTACACATCTGAAAGGGGCGCAATTTTTTAATGTTACCAAAAAATAAAAAAATATAAAAAAAAAATTATCAAATGCACGAAAAAGCGACATCCTAGCTAGCCTATCTTTAACATTACTGGTTGGACTGGTCCATTAGCGTGGCTTCGTAGGTGTGTATTTTGTAAAATGTTAATCCACAAAATGGTTTCCTGTCATTCTTTCAATTAGCCACAGTGGTTTAAATAAAATAGTGTTTAAATAAATTATTGTGTTTTATAAAAAATAGTAAATTTTAACAAATTGCTTTATGTCTAATAAATGTCTAAAATTAGACAGAAACACATTATAGATCCTAATGAGATTTATTCCGATAAAGAAATCTTCAATATGAATTTAATGATGTTTTTTTTTGCTTAAATTTTTGAATCTAAAGAATTAACATTAAAAAATATGGCAATGCTGAAAATTATCAAAAACGAACAAATATGCCAAAAGTGTCCAACGTTTCCATAATTAGGATTACAAAAAAAACAAAGGTATAATTGACAGTTACAGATTGAGTTGAGTAAGATCTTGCCGATACACTTGTTCCGTCAGAAAAGGGAGCTGATTGTCGGAGAGTGAACTCCCGATGGTAATTATTTTAAAAATATTCTACAAATATATTTTGGAAATAGAGATTAACGACATCGCTCATGATTTAGGCGTTAACAGAGCAACTGTAAGTATGTGGGGTAAGTTTTTAAGGTAAGCAATCGCATTCGCAGTTGAAGTAAACAATCAAAGAATTGGTGGCTATGACCAACATAACATTTCAAAAATAGTTGAAATTGACGAGAACCTCTTTTTAAGCGCAAGTATAACCGAGGCCGAATATTAGAAAATCAATGGTTTGTCGGCGGCATTGAACGAGGATCTAGGAATTGTTTTATAGTGCCGGTTGAAAACAGAAACGCTCAAACTATGATAGCCATTATATCCAATAATGCTCTCCCTGGAACTACTATTATTACTGATAAATGGCGAACTTACTAGTCGAGCTATTAATAAAATGCAAATTATGCAGCACCTTTTGGTGAATCATTCAATGAATTTTGTTGATCCCAATGATGCGTCAATACATTCGCAAAATATCGAAGACTTATGGTCAAGGTCAAAATATTTTATACGAAAAAAACGAGGAATTACAAAGGAACAGCAATCCGAGCTACTTATTTAGTTTATTTGGGAGTATTCGATTGAAAAAAGAAAAAGATTTTCTGCTTTGCTTATTTTAATTAAATCCAAATAAATCTCTAGTTTTTATAAATTATTTTAGTTATTTTTAATAATTTATTTAAACATACTATTTTATTTAAACCACACTATTTCTAGCATCTACCGAATTTTAAGAGCATTACTACCTATTATAATAGCTGAAGATGAATACATAGTTAACAATCTTAACATGAACATTAAAATTATTATAGTAGGCTGTTTTGAATTCGCGTGTTGTGGGCGCTAGATATATGGACCGCACAAGGCGCAATAATGCCTAGTTACGGCCCTGTATAGGATACGACAGTGTTTTCTTTTAAATTTATTTGACCAATCGTTTTATTAGTCAACCAGTTTTTGTGTTAAGAAAATGGAACGGACATTATTTCACTCACTTAATATACTATCGAATGCAAATGAAAATTAAATAAAATGAACAAAATATATTTATGGATAAAATAATAAATAAATAATAATAAATAATTGTATCAATATTATAATTAATAAATCTATGAAATTATGATCTGAAAATTTCATTATTATTTATTTATTAAACAATAAGTAAATCAGATCACTATTTGAATAAATATATTTTATTTAAAGTTTTCATTCAGCCAGTGTTCGAATGATGGCGCAAAAGTCAAGAGTACTAATTATTGGGAATTGTTCTCCATAATCACTTAAGATACTCACTTAGAGATTAAAGAGTCGAGTCGGTTAAACATGTTAATTGTGCGTCGCATATTGCAGCACGTGGCCAATAGAAATGTGACTGTGTGTATGTATTTGTGTATGTGTAGGTTGATGTGGAATCGGGAAATTAAGATGAATTCTGGATCATTTTTAGGAAAATTTGAATACGAATAAGGCATACAATTCTTTAAATTTCTATAAAAATATTAAAGTTAGAAAAAATGAATTTTCTACATCATTTTCAAATTCAATATGCTAAAGTAAGAAAATTATGCTTAGTGCGGAACGCATGTATGCTTATTTATTAGTGGAATATAGACAAAACCACGAAACGAATACGAAATACATCACACTTTTTCACATTCATATAAAGATAAATGAGCATATAAAATTAGTTAATTGCGCATTGAAGTATTTTCTAAAACCACCAAAAATGTCACATGACTTTGACTTACTAATTGTCAGCTTAGTGTAGATTCAATTTGGAAATAGTGTTAACAACATGTTTAAAAACATCTTAAATTCGATAATTTTGTTTTAATGTAATATTTTAGTGTCATTCGGTGATATTCAAAGTTTATATGACACAGCTGATTTTTGCATTGTAATTCATTTTCTTTTTTTTGATAAAATAAAAGAAAAATTATTTAACCGATTCAAGAAAATTATATTGAAGGCGTATCATTTTTATTCTACTGATCAGGTGTCGTTGTGAAAGTCACAAGTAGGAAATCTGTGAAAAATTGGTAGCAAACAATTGGAAAGTTGAAGAAAGCTGTGGTATAAAGACATCTTTCAAATGAATTTTATTTATGACCATATAGTTATATACAGCTTCTTTTAAAATAGCTGAGAATTATCTAGTTCTATAATAAGTTAGTTCCACGTTTTTGAGTTGCTACGTGAAAACAAACTTTGTTTAATGGGTGATGTTTGCAACATTTTTCTTGAAAATAAACATTTAAGTCATTATTTCTCATTTTAATTGAAAATCTCAGGAGGTAGTTCAACGACCAAGGAAGCCGCCAAATTTGCATTGTTTCGTGTCTTCTGATATTCTACTCGGATTACCGCATTTATTTGATCAATAAAGTCAGGATCCTACGAAAGAAGTTTCACATTCTGGATCCTAATTTACTCCATACCAACAAATTTTCCAACAGACTCTATTCAATACAAAAAGTAGCTTAAAAATAAGGGCTACTCCATTCCAGATGTTACGATTACCTAATTTTTAAAATTGAACATCATATAAGAGCTTTATCGGGTTACATAATCGAATCCAAAAAAGTTTTAAAGCAAAATGCGGAGAAAGTTTAAAAATGTCAATGAAAATTATTTAGAGAAATAGAACATTGGTTCTCGCTGGGTTTTTAATTTTTATGAGTCTAATCCAGCGCTTCTCAACCTTTCTGTTATTGCGACCCAGTTTACCAACGTAAATATTCTCGCGCCCCCATTTTTTGATCTATCGAAAAGTATAGTGTCATAATGAGAAGTTAAATGTCTTGAATTTTCAACTTCAAGGAACCAATACATATATTTTGGAAACAAATGATAAAGTCAATGCTTTTTGTAGGAAATTGGATTTGTGGCTTAAAACTTTAAAAGAAAAGAAATTGGAAATGTTTCCGAATATAAATGAATTTGTAAAGACATACAAAACCGAAGAAGTACATATAAACGTGATTTTATTAACTATAAACAAACATCTAAGCATGCTAGCAAAAGATTTTAAAAAATACTTTTTTGCTGAAGAAAACTTTCTAGCAAGTTACGAGTGGGTTAGGGACCCATATCACAATGTTCCACAAGGTCTCTCGACTTCTGAAGACGAAACTTTTAATGATTTTACAACAAACAGTGAAATCAAAAGACAATTTAATAAGAAATCGATTTTTGAATTTTGGGCTGGTTTGGGTGACGAGTTTGCGACATTAAAACGAAGAGCTTTGCAAATACTTTTACCGTTTTCAACATCTTATCTTTGCGAAACCGGATTTTCTGCGGTGGGTTCGTTGAAAACAAAATACAGATCACTGCTAAATATAGAAAATGAACTTAGGGTATCCATATCTGGTATTACTTCTTCATTTCAAAAACTTTGCAATGAGAAACAGGCTCAAGGAAGTCATTGATTAATAACATAACATATTTAACTGGTATTTGTTTCATACTAATAAACTTAAATAATAAATATAATAAATTATTTATTGGTAATATGGTAATTATAAACTGTATTCTTATTTTAAATATATATATATATATATATATATTAATTTTGTTTTTAAATATACTCATGAGGGGGGGCGCACACACAGGTTGAGAATCGCTGGTCTAAACACTTTTAGCCTCACCACGTAAGATACACAACACATATAGACAATACAATGAAAAATATACATCCATCAACAATATAGTGGAAATAAATACAATATGAATAATTTAATAATTAATACAATTGAGGATTTTTAAAGTTTTTTAAAAGAAAATATTTTACTTTTTAGTACAAATATTTTAAAAATATAATAACAGTTGGAAAATTTCCCTTATCCCCGACATTAAAGTAAAATACATATAAGTAATAATAAAAAATCTCTTTATTATTTTTTACTATAATTTGATATTTGCTGACGTTTTGATTCTGATAAAGAATAAAGCCTTGGAAAAAATCTATCTTTATGACGGATTGTAAATGTTTACTAGTCAATCCATTTCTTTTATTAGATGTAATAATTTTCATTTCTGAAAAAACTGCTCACACATGTTGTTGGTATTGCAAAAATTTATCATCTGTCAAATACGAGTATAAATTAAGCAAATCGGTATCTTCAAATTTTTGCATAAAATTTATTTCACATTACTACTAATTAGCTTCCTTTGTAAATTTTATTTTAATAACAGTTTCAGCATATTTACAAGGGCCTCATAAAATTTCTTCGAAAATCGGATGCAGTCTGTGAACTGTCTGTTTGAGACCCCTGAAATATATTATTGTTTATATTTTTATTCAATTGTATTGAATTTTAATTATTACTATTTTTTTATAAGAAAAAGGTTGAACTAAAAATTTATCACAAAACTTTTATTAATTTTTTTTAATAAAAATTAATTTTTGGTTGTTTTTTTAGACTTTCAGTTTTCATTTCGTTGTAATCGTTCTGGTAGAAAAAAATAAATTTATTAACATAACTTCTTCACCTTTGATTTGTTATTAACGATTGTGTTTATCTTTGTTTTTTCTGACTAGATCAATGTGTTTTAAAACTCTATATTAACTTCACTTTGTATGTATGTTTGAATGTTTGTATGGGCCACACAAATCTTGTGACGGCAAATTAACTTTTTTAAAAATTTTCAATTTTATTAATATTTTCAAAATTTCTTTCAAAATATTAATAAAATGTTCCTTTCAAAGTAATTTCTTAACTAGGCTATTTTGCGAAATATTAAATATTTCATAGCATTGAGCACGTATATTGAAATTTTAATTTTGAGAGAATGTAAGAGTGAGATATTGAGAGTTTTAAAAACTGTTAGTTCTTTTTCTATTTAACTTTTTAATTATTGAACACAACTATAAATTCTCTAAGGAATTATGTTTACTATTAAATTGACTGAAAAAGGCAGTGCCGAAAATTCGTGAATATAAAATAAAACATCGATATCTTTACTGATTCATAGTCAAATTTTAATAAATGTAATACCAATTGAAAAGAAATCAGGGATGAAAATCGAAAGAAATTCTTATAATTAAATATATTAAAACATTAAAATATTAAAACATTTTTATTTCAATCACCAACTCTGTAATGCTATAATTATAATCTGAATTTCTAGAGGAGTATGAAGAAGCTTTTCTATATTTCCACACTCTTTATACATTATCCAAAAATCAAACTTGGAAAAACGAGAATAACGTTTTACTTTCATTGAGGCCTGTGAACATCTAGCCAACATCAGATTATCAATGTCTGAAATTTTTTTAGATAATTTCAAAAATATAGAAATGTCTCAGAAAATAAGCTATCTAAGAGAAGCACTTGATTATGCCAGAGAAGGTTCGTTTATTTTTATGTTAAAGGTTTTATTTTTTAATATAGGGGGAAAGAAGAAATTAGAAGGAAAATGTAGTTACAAGCTGGGTTTAGCTTACCAAGAGGTTGATAAACCAGATGTAGCGATAAATGTGAGTATTTATCTAGTATTCAAATAAACTATGTAAAAGGCTATTTTTTTACAATGACTACCACATTTGAATGATTGGCGCAAACATTCCACGTCTCCCTACATGTCCAATTTCTTGGTTGATTAATTTCTGCAGTACGTAGCATATATTTTTGGATTCTTCAAGTAAAATCATGTCTTAGATAGTTTAAAACAAAGTATTCAAGTGAAGTTCAACCTAGAAATTTAATTTTGCATAGAAGGAAAATGTAGTTTAAGTAACTCGAGGATAAAACAATTTTAACAAATTCAGTGCAACATGTTTTTATCAATACAAGTTATTACATCAGTAAAATTTGACAACAATAGTGACTTAATTGTTAAATATTCTTTCTTTAGTGCAGGGATGCACAGACTTTTCAGTATGGGTGCCACATTTTCTAATAATACATTCTATGAGGGCCACATTTAGAAAAAAACACCTAATCTGTAAACTTTTAAATTATAACCCGGTTTCTATATACAAAAAATGCATTTTAATTTAGTTGAAATAATTAATTTAATTTTTTTGGAGCAATATGACATTGTTTTTTATAAAAAAGTGCTGCCATTTCTAATTTTTTAGTGAAAACTGAAAATGTATTTTTTAGTGCTGCAATTTCTGAAAATATTTTATATAAATATTTAAATAAATATATTAAATAAATATACACGAGGGCCGCACAAATTATTCAAAAGGGCCGCATGTGGCCCGCGAGCCGCACTTTGTGCATCCCTGCTTTAGTGACTTAAGGACAATCCAATGCGTTATTGTAGTAATTGCAAATCAATCACCCTTGGATTACTCACTGACCCGCATAACACACAAACACACACTACAAAATTATTAATTGTTGAAATAGAGTTTATTATTTTTTATTCATTTTACTTTTTAACCTAATTTTAATTCCAAATTCATTTTCTTTCAGTATCTAATGCAATATTATAATATTTCCAAAGCAATTTATGATGATGAAAATTTATGTATTGCATGCGATGCTCTAGCAAAGGTCTTTCGAAGGTTTATCATGATGCATAGCATGAAACCAACATTAAACATTAATTTTCAGTCAAAAAAAGTATGAAGAATGCATTAAATATCTCGAAGAATTCGCTGAATGCGCCGAAAGATCTCTTCAAAAAGAAGCTCATAGTCGAGCTTGTCGTGCACTTGGGGACATTTACAATCATTTAGGAGAATTCAAGAAAGCATCGGGATATTTCTCACGAAGCTTTGGTATTTCAAGAGGCACCAATGACAGCAAAACTATAGACGAGGCCCGAATACTGTTCGGAGTATCACAAGGTAACAACCTCAACTGTACATTCTCAGAACATGTTTATGTCGCTTCAAAGCAAGCGGTGCAACGTTTAATCAATTGGAAAAAAGACTGTAAAGAAGAAACCTCAGAAATTGGTAAACCAATTGCCGATAAAAGAAGTTTGATATTAAATTTTCTTCAATAAATTTTGAGACAAATTAAAGTAAAGGGTCTCGCAATTCATAAGTTATTAGGCAACTAATTAAGGGCCTCGTAAGAAAATGAAGTTTTAATTTTAACATCTATGTAGGAATATCGCTTACTTTTATCTTTATATTTTGAATATTCATTTTTACCTGTCTCAGACGATTTTGATTGTTTTGTTATTATTAAATAAAATTATTCATCCAACAGGAAATTCAAAATCAAGTTTGTTACAAAACAAATTAAACAATATTCTATTATCTTTTTTAACCTTGTCGCCAATTTTTAAAATTAAATGGAATCAACCGACAAGACAAAGATTTACTGATCTCATTTCGTCCGACCGTATCCTATAAATAAATTTGGGACCTTCAAGCAAAAAATGCGATGCTAAGGATAAAACATAATTTTGAGACACTTCAAAACAGAAAGCTGAAGAGAAGAAAATATAAAATGTTTTTTTTTTCATATTTTTACATTTTTCAAATTTAGACATAATTATATGAATAATTAATATAAATATAAATCGTATTTGTCACTAACGGATGAAGTTGGCCAAGAGTCCACAGTTTGAATGGAAAATTCGTTTATTTAAAAAAATTAAGAAGATAAGGCCAAATTTCCTTATAATACCAATAAAACCATTTCTTTATCTTTATATTTGATCTGTTTTTATTTACTGTAATGTACAGTTATTTTTGTTAATATTTTGGTGTTCACAATNCAGAAGACCAAAATCAAAATAAAACTTCAGAACAATTATCATCTGGTACGGAAGATACTAATAAACAAGATACATATACATGTGAGTTAGAGGTAGAAGAAGACTGAACTTCTGCCGAAATATTTATATCATCAGAGGATAAAATAATATAAATATCTAATGAAATATCAAAAGTTAATTTAAACTTAAAATATAATACTGATCCAGCTAATTGTGTTATTACTCCAGATCTCATAAATTATTTTTCTGAAAATAAGCCTTCACAAAATATAGAATTCAATTTTCTCTTGAAGGGTAGAAAATATGGAGACAAAATCAGATATCCATGTAAAGAGTATTTTATGAGCCAATTAACAAATGGGGAAGCAATCGAAAGAGACTGGCTTATATATTCTCCATCAGCTGGAACAGTACATTGTTATATCTGCAAGCTTTTCCCTAGAGTGAACGTTGTAATGTACAGTTATTTTTGTTAATATTTTAGTACTCACAATTAGGAATTGTGTATACTAAGATATAAAATACAACCATCTGGGAAATCCAGATTTTTAATAAAAAACTATATAGCGATAATTTACTATAGTAAATTATCGCTATAGTAAATTACAAAAATAGAAATCGAAAAAAAATCGAAGAAAATATTAAGACAAGTACAAAAAAGCAAAATTGAATAAAAAACCAAATTTACTAGAAATCAAATTACCGACGTTTTGATATTATTTTCAAGAATCTTCTAACTCTAACAACAATCTTATATTATATATTTTCCCATCATCGGAACTTCAAAACTAAAGAAAAAGAAAATCTTCAGCTATATTCAAGGAAATAAAATTTCTATTGATATCAGAGATTGCCCAAGAGTATTGTGAAGAAAGGAGAAAGAAGTTTTCGGAAAACGCAGATACTGTTTCGTCAATCAGTTGTTTTTAATCGAACTATATTGTTTATAGTGCAGAGAAAATCAAAGAAGATATTTTGAACTACAATTTACGAAAATCCAAGATTAACACGAGGTTTTATTTCTTTGTTATAATAAAGTTTAAAAGATGTAACATTTTATTATTGTTTTGCGTTATATTTGTAACTTTATATTGTTCGCGATTATTATATTTTGAACATAGCACGCACCCCGATTGTCCCGCTACAAGTTTTAACGGTGACTCTTTCGGGCTCTACAAAATCTTCACCAAAATAACATAAATTAACAATAATTAACAATAGTAACGATAAAAACTACAACCTCCATCACAACTGGTGTCAGAAGAAAAAATATACACAACACGACACTCGCATTCGACGATTTTTTTCAATCACTACGCCTTTCAGCATACTTATTATAGAAGTATAAAGGATAGTGACTCTTTGGCTGAACACAGTAAGCCATATCCTTGAACAATCTCATTTTTTGTAACACAACAAGCAATAAAAAAAAAACATCAACAAACCAATTAATGGCATCAAACCAAACAAATCCAACAAACATTTCACAACCCCCCAAATAATACTGAAAACACACACATGATGGAAAATACGAATTACTACTATAACCCAAACACTAGCACAGATAATACACACACCATAAACTCAGTAATTAACCCAAGAACAAACATCCCAAACTACTTTAGTGACGAAAATGGGACACCCCAAAAATGGCTTGAATTTGCTAAATTAACCCTAACCCTATCGGGAATAAAGTCAACGAAAACGCTATGTTCAAACATTATCGCTGCACTCCCAAGTAGCAAATTGAACGAAATAGCTGACCAAATTGAGGAAATTTCAAAGAGCGAAGACCCGTTCAACAGGCTTTGCAACGTCCTAACAAACAAAAACAAAATCAACAGGAGGCAAATGCTGGAATCATGTCTCAACAACACACAACTTGGCGACAATAAACCAACAGATTTCCTTCGCCAACTAAAACAAAAATTGGAGTACCTCCAACCAAACATCACTAATTCGGGATCAAACGAATTAAGAAAAGAATTTTTCATGCGAGCAATACCGCCCGAAATAAGACGTATCCTCGCAGCCAGTAGCAATTCGGACGTAGAAACGCTAGCAGACATAGCAGATAAAATCAATGAAGAAATTTATCCTACTATATGCAGCACACAAAACTACAACAGAAATAAAACTAATCACAACACCCAACCAACCAACAAAAACACAGAACCAAATGAAACAACAAACCGATTAATAAACACTTTGATCAGCAAATTCGACGAAATAATAGTCGAAAACAGACAAATAAAAGCGGAACTAGCCGAAATAAAAGAGAAATACAACAGGCAAAATTGCAATCCAAACGAAAACAGAGACCTATTCAACAGAAACAATTTCAACACAGACCAACTATCATACAATCATAACAGACAAAACTACGACCGACCACCCAACGAAAACAATAGACAGAACTACAGCCACAGACAATCCCCAAACGGTCACTACAGAAACCGGTCAAACTCACCAAATCGATACAACAATTACCGAAATAGCAGCCCAGAAAGGAATTCAAGAAAAGATTTCCTAAACAAAAACCACTGCTACTTTCATAACAAATTCGGCGACAAAGCATATAAATGCATAAAACCCTGCGAATTCCACAAAACAGAGCAGGAAAACTAAAAATGTCACCATTGATAGCACCCACATTTGGTGACAACAATAATACTTTCACGGTGCATTCAAACAATACAAATTTTCTAATCGACACAGGTTCCGTGATCTCCCTATTACCACACTACTTATACACAAATGCAAAAACTACAAAAAAGTCACTAACCGCTGCCAATGGCTCCAAAATTAAAACATTTGGCCAATATACAATAACACTCACAATAAATTCAAAAAAATACAGTTGGCCATTCACAATCGCAGAAGTACAACAGTCAATAATCGGGGCCGATTTCTTAGCAAATTACAACCTAATAGTGGACTGTCGAAACAAGAAAATTGTCGAAAACAACAAAACAGACAAAGAAACAGCCAGGAACACAACTTCAAACTTTTCGAAAGTAGACATCGGCGTGATTCAAACAAGTACACCAACTATCAAAACAATTAAAACTATTGAACACGTACCAGAAATAGTCACACTACTGGCAAAATACAATAAACTCTGCGAACCAGTAACTTTCGATGGAAATTCAAACCACACTACTGAACACGCAATACTGACAAACGGAAACCCAGTCCACTCAAAAGTAAGATCACTGGATCCAAAAAAAATAGAAATAACAAAAAATATATTTAACGAACTGTTGGAAAATAATATAGTAAAACATTCAAACTCAGAATGGTCTTCAGCACTGATGCTAAAACAAAAAGCTAACGGGGAATGGAGAGCTTGTGGCGATTACAGACTCCTGAACAAAATAACAGAGCCCGACAGCTATCCATTACCGATAATAAAAGACATAATAAATCGACTAAACGGCGCAAAATATTTTTCAAAAATTGACCTACAAAAAGCATATCATCAGATCCCAATTAGAAAAGAGGACATTAAAAAGACAGCAATAACAACACCGATCGGCATGTTCGAATACAACCGAATGCCTTTCGGTCTACGAAACGCCGCAGCAACTTTCCAACGATTCATGGATCAAACAATGAAAAACAACAAAAACACAATCGCTTATCTGGACGACATCCTAATAACAAGCCCAGACAAAGAAACACATCTAAAGGACGTGGAAAAAGTGTTCAAAACGCTGGACAATGCAAAACTAAAAATAAACACTCAAAAGTGCGAATTTATGAAAACGGAAATAAATTTCCTTGGTCACACGCTAAACGACAAAGGAACACAACCAATAGAAAACAAAATAAACAATATAAAAAACTACAAACTGCCGACAAACACAAGAGAGTTGAGGAGATTTCTAGGAATGGTAAACTTTTATCATTCTTACATCCCAAATTGCAGCAACCTACTGGCACCACTAAACGACATCATCAAAACCAAACGAAACGTAACAATAAACTGGACACAACAAACAACCGACACATTCAATAAAGCCAAAGAAAGCCTATCAACGGCAACACTACTCGGTTACCCAGATCCAGAACTAGAGTATCAACTAACTACAGACTGTTCTGGTTTTGCAATGGGCGCAACAATTTTCCAGGAAAATAAATTCGGCAAACAACCACTGGGATTTTTCTCGAAAAAACTAAAATCACATCAAACAAGATACTCAACATTCGACAGAGAACTCCTAGCAATACACGAAGCAATCAAACACTTTCAACACTTACTCGAAGGACGAACCTTCAAAATATTCACAGACCACAAACCGCTAACAAACGCAATAGAAATGAAAAACCCTTCACCAAGGCAGATCAGACAAATCAATTTCATTTCACAATTCAACTGCACAATAAACTACGTAGCAGGAAAATCAAACATAGCAGCAGATGCTCTATCCAGAATTGAAAGTGACATAAACGCCCTAGAATTCGGAGAAATAATTGAATTGGATCAAATCAAATCCAGACAAACCGATACATTAAGCAAACTGCCTACTAAACACAGCCTGAAACTACAGGAACTCGATGGAATATGGCACGATGTCTCCAACAAAAGCAACAAACGAATCCTACTACCAGAAGAACTCCGACAAGACTGCATAAAAAAGATACATACTATCAATCATCCGGGAAACAAAATAACATTCGAGTTAATACATAACAAATATGTATGGCCTCACATGCGGGAAGACATCAAGAATTACGTCAAAAGTTGCCACAGCTGCCAATTAAATAAAACAACAAAAAAACCTAAAACACAAAAAGTAAACTTCCCAAGCAGTGAAGCGTTTGAAACAATACACACAGACGTAGTAGGACCACTACCACCAAACGACAACTACAAATACCTACTAACAATTATAGACAGAAAAACCAATTGGTTCGAAGCGATCCCAATAAAAGAAATCACAGCAAAAAATATCTGCGAAATGATCGAACTAAACTGGATAGCTCGTTACGGCCAACCGAAAACAATCATAACTGATCAAGGCAGACAATTCGAATCAGAAATGTTCAAAATACTGTGCAATAAATACAATATCAAAAGAAATCGAACAACAGCTTACAACCCACAATCAAATGGGAAAATCGAACGGTTTCACAGAACATTAAAAGAAAGCATAAGGACAAAAGCCAATGACCAAAACTGGTTAAACCAACTTCCAACAATATTAATCGGACTAAGAAATAGCCCAAATTCAACAGATAATGAAAGTCCAGCATACAAAATTTTCGGAAAAGCAACAAACTTGCCATCACTTAAATCAGATACAAACAAAAACACCGAAAACAGCAAACAAATAACAAACAAAAATTGCGAAACCACCGAACAGAAACCAAAAGGAATTTTAAAAAGAAGACCGGACTCCGAATTAGACGGAAAAATAGTATTAACAACAGATTTCATCCTAATAAAAAAACCATTCACAAAAGGTTTCGAATCCAAATACGAGGGTCCATTCAAACTCCTAGAAATCAACAAAAACATCACATTCAACCACAAAAATTCAATCAAAATATTCGACAAAGACACAATACTGGCCCCACTATACAAAAAACGTTACAGCGAATGCTTTAAATAAAAACACAAACATACACAAACAAACACACGCACAAACAGCGTTAATTGTACAGTTTTTATTTTTCTTGTAAATACAAAACAAAATGTAAATTTTTAATTTTATTGAAATTGTAGATACAAAGAAACAGAAACAAAATACACAAAAACATATAAAACACACGAAAAAAAAAAGGTTATTGAATGTAATTTTTTTTACGTTACTTTTTATTGATTGTTGTTAACCTCCGGTTTTAAAGGGGGAAGTTAGTAGATGGTATGGGGCCATTCCGGCCACATATACCCCCTCCCCCTCCCCCCCCGGGGGAAAATTTTTTTTTTTAAATAAAAGGTCAAGGTCATTTATTATTTCAAGGTCATTAATTTTTTAAGGTCATATTTAAAAATTTAAATTTACAGAGTTCCCGCCAACGACAATTATTCATCGATATCTTAATTTGAAGCCCAATCCAAGACCTTTTGAATGAGCCATTGAAGGTATCATCATCATTAATAATGACAAAGTTATTAACGTTTTCCCGAGACCATTTTCAAGGTCATTTGACTATTATTATTAATCAAAATATTATTATTTTCAAGGTCATATTATTATTTTTCAAAATATTATTATTTCAAGGTCATTTATTTTTTCAAGGTCATATTTAAAAATTTAAATTTACAGAGTTCCCGCCAACGACAATTGATCATCGATATCTTAATTTGAAACCCAATCCAAGACCTTTTGAATGAGCCATTGAAGGTATCATCATCATTAATAATGACAAAGTTATTAACATTTTACCAAAAATCATTTTCAAGGTCATTTATTTATTTTTCAAGGTCATTTATTATTTTCAAGGTCATATTTTAAAATTTAAATGTACAGAGTTCCCGCCAACAAATATTATTCCACGATAGCTCATTTTAAAGCCAGATCCAAGACCTTTCGATTGAGCCATAGAAGGTATCATCATCATTAATAATGACAAAGGTATTAACATTTTACCAAAAATCATTTTCAAGGTCATTTATTTTCTAAGTTTTATTATTATTATTATTATTATTATTATTATTATTATTATTATTATTATTATTATTATTATTATTATTATTATTATTATTATTATTATTAATATATATACTCCTAGTCTATCCGACAAAATATTTTGTCCCCCTATGGGTACTGCTCACCAGGGTACTGCTCACACTCAACAAGTCACAGGGTACTGTTCACAAAGTTACTGGTAAAAATATTCAAGACAAAACTTTAACAAAGAAATTATACTTTAAATATACACTATAATTTATTACCACATTCACATTCATCATCTCCACAGTTCATAACATTTTCAACAACATGATCTATACAATGTTTACTGATTGTTGTAGGTTGATAATGCTTAGTACCTGGTTGTTGTCGGTTGTAAGTACTTAGTATCTAGTTGTTAGTTGGTTGTTGGTATCTAGTATCTAGTAAATGGGTAGGTGGGGGTTGAGTGTTAGCAATACCCTTACGACCAGTACCCTTAGGGGGTCAAAACATCCTGTCGGATAAACTCAGAGTATATATAATAAAACTGATCAACAATAAGTATTTATTGAATGCGATTTTTACATTGCAATAATAAGTCAGTAGTAATCAATTAAAAGAAGAATGTTTTGTAAATTAGAATTCTATAGTCTTTCATTTTAATTTAAATTATCATCAATCCCACGTAGTGATGAGTTGACAATTATTCATTTTTTGATGAAAATCATCATTTTTGTTAAATTTAGACATTTTGAAAAGGTTTTTCTACTGATTGTAATTAAACATATTTTGAAGACAGATAAAAAATTAATTTAAAAAGCATTTCATAAAATACAATGAAGAATATTTAGTTGATTGTAAGTAGTTAGTTGTAAGTATCTGGTTGTTTGAGAGTTAGTTAGTACGTGGTATCATGTTGAAAGTATTTGGTATCTAGCTGTTTGTTAGAAATACATTGTTGTAAGTATTTGATTGTAAGTATCTGGTTGACCTTTTAAATTTTGACTTAAACATATTGATTGTAATAATTTACAAACAAATAATGTTTTCCCACAGCCCTTGGATCAATAATTTGATATACTGCATCATTTCTCAATTCCATTTTAATTAATTTAATCTATTAATATTATTTATATTTGTTTTAATTAATTGTTATACATGAATAAAAAATATTCAAATATAATTACATTATTAATGCTTAGCAATGTAAAGTATTATTTTTATTATTATTATTATTATTATTTTTATTAATATTATTTTATTATCATTATTATCATTATTATTATTTGTAAAATTTGCATCTAAATTTTCTTTAATTTAATTATTACTATCAATTCTCATTCTCTTTCTAAATTTATTAGTTAGTTTTAAAATTTACCCTTTTCATTTACTATTATTTTTATTAGTAGTGGTAAATAAAAACTGGTTCTAAAGTAAAACATAAATCTAAATTACTGTGCAATTACATTCATTACAACCTAATAAACCTAAAACGATATAATTTCACAGGAACTATTATTGACTCATAGCTAAATACTGACTATTTCTCTTGAAACATTGATATTTTACCATTAAGAAAATTGTCGAATTAAATAGAGATATTCAAAACATTTCCACCTTAACCGATCCCTCACCAAATATTTCTACCCCTTTAAACATCCAACCGAATATATTCCATAAAAATCATATATTCCCATCTTAACCAAACCATCACTAAATCCAACCGACTATATCCATTAAGTTCACCCACTTGAGCCCTTTAATATATCAATTCTTTTAAAATCCATAGAAAATTCTTCAAAATATGAATTTTATTTAATTGTTACAGATACCAAACATTTTTTCCATTGAAATAATTTAGTAGCTAAATTCATGTAGTAAGAGCCCACTAAAAGATCAAAATTCACTAAAATCAATATTTTCTACAAATATTTCACCACATTTACCATCAAATATCTAACTAGGGATGATAATTTCTCATTGATTGATCATAATTCTTCATCGATTCAGCCAATTATTATCTTCCAAACTAAATCACAAATTTCAGTATAATTTACAATAATTTTCAAGTAGATTTCAAATAAAATTCGTGATAAAATTAGCTGGTTTCAACTTAGATTTTCAATATTTAAAAGTTTATCAATGCGTAAATGGAAATATTCTTAGAAAATATATGAAAAAATTATTTATCCTATCACTTGATTATTGTAAAAACTCTAATTATTAACCTAACTGTCATAAAAAATAATTTTTATTTAAAAACAAGTCAATAAAATATAGCAAATTATCAAGAAATTAATTAAATTTGTCTTAGAATTAACAATAAAACCTTAAATTCTTAAATATTCTTTCAATTAACATGAAATTCACAAAATTATAGTAATTCACTTGAATATTTACTAAATCCCACTAACATCAACTCTAAAAAATTACCAATGAATTTAGTGCCAAATAATAACCAAAGATTTGCCTAAATAAAATCATTAAAACATACCAGTACCCTTACGACCAGTACCCTTAGGGGGTCAAAATATCTTGTCGGATAAACTCAGAGTATATATAATAAAACGAATTAACAATAACTCCATCAAATTGAATCAGTAAATTATCACAAATTTTGATAAAAAATCTTATTCTAAAATGGTAAGCAGCGTAAAATCGAAAGATAATTTTAATAACATAGAGATAAAATTAACAATATTATTCTCAGGTGGTAAGAATATTTTATTTCAATGATATTTTGCTAAATTACCTTTTGCTAAATATTATTTTAAATGACAAAGTTAACCAATAAATTAGTCGATCGAAATAAGAATTCGGTAAAAGTTACATTTAAAATATTCCAATTATTCACGAATTTCTGATAAAGATATATTTGAGCATCTATTTCTCACTAAATTACCTAGGAATTTCTAACTGATATACATGTACCTTAATTTACTAATTAATATTCCCTTGCGACATGTTGAATGTGAGTAGTACCCTTACGACTAATACCCATAGGGGGACAGAATATTTTGTCGGATAAATTCAGACTATATATTTAAAAATTTACAATATGATATGGTTTTTATTGATTAATTTGTTGTATATTGCATTGATACATCAAAATGTCAGATAATATTTATAAATTAACTAAAAAAAAATACACAAAAATACACAAAATACTATATTACCTAAGAATTCTGTTATGTTTCTAGTTAAATAATTTATATCAATGTATCAACTATATCAAAATAATAACCAAGACCATTGTAACACATAATGTCAACTTTAAAATATTGGTTAAGGTTTCTTCTACTTTTCGAGCATCTTCATGGTTCTTGCGAAGATCTTTTTTTCCATTTTGATGAACTCATGGGTATCCCTTCAACATACCATCACCATTTGGTAGTTGCGCCCAATATATTTAATTACCAAGATTATTTCATATTATTCAATGTTTGAAAATTTTCTACATTATAGTACCGTCATTATGTATGGTAATAATTCATTTGACTTTGATATTGTATTGATTTGTATTGAGAACTTTCATGTATATAGTATGATATTCATTAATCAGTGTTGAACAGGCTTGACAATTGTGAACATTCTTCTCGTGACACTTAGAACAAACAATTACGTGACCACACGGTAAATACAAAACCGAAACTTGATTTTCTTTACAAATTGAAATAACTTTTCTTAACATCGTTCAGTTTTTTCCGTTAGCTTATTTTCAATCAGTGTAAAATTTTTATGAAATAATTTTCCAAGTCAAAATTAAATACAAATTTATATTAAATTAATTTCAAAGACAGATTTCAATTTACCACTACTAATAAAAATAATAGTAAATGAAAAGGGTAAATTTTAAAACTAACTAATAAATTTAGAAAGAGAATGAGAATTGATAGTAATAATTAAATTAAAGTAAATTATGGACATAAATTTTTAATTAAAGTAATAATTTTTAATCTATTATTAAAAAGTTTGAATGATAGTCAGGTTTTGAGAAATGAAAATTTTAATGAAATAGTTTTTAAAGAAAATTTAGATGCAAATTTTACAAATAATAATAATGATAATAATGATAATAAAATAATATTAATAAAAATAATAATAATAATAATAATAAAAATAATACTTTACATTGCTAAGCATTAATAATGTAATTATATTTGAATATTTTTTATTCATGTATAACAATTAATTAAAACAAATATAAATAATATTAATAGATTAAATTAATTAAAATGGAATTGAGAAATGATGCAGTATATCAAATTATTGATCCAAGGGCTGTGGGAAAACATTATTTGTTTGTAAATTATTACAATCAATATGTTTAAGTCAAAATTTAAAAGGTCAACCAGATACTTACAATCAAATACTTACAACAATGTATTTCTAACAAACAGCTAGATACCAAATACTTTCAACATGATACCACGTACTAACTAACTCTCAAACAACCAGATACTTACAACTAACTACTTACAATCAACTAAATATTCTTCATTGTATTTTATGAAATGCTTTTTAAATTAATTTTTTATCTGTCTTCAAAATATGTTTAATTACAATCAGTAGAAAAACCTTTTCAAAATGTCTAAATTTAACAAAAATGATGATTTTCATCAAAAAATGAATAATTGTCAACTCATCACTACGTGGGATTGATGATAATTTAAATTAAAATGAAAGACTATAGAATTCTAATTTACAAAACATTCTTCTTTTAATTGATTACTACTGACTTATTATTGCAATGTAAAAATCGCATTCAATAAATACTTATTGTTGATCAGTTTTATTATATATACTCTGAGTTTATCCGACAGGATGTTTTGACCCCCTAAGGGTACTGGTCGTAAGGGTATTGCTAACACTCAACCCCCACCTACCCATTTACTAGATACTAGATACCAACAACCAACTAACAACTAGATACTAAGTACTTACAACCGACAACAACCAGGTACTAAGCATTATCAACCTACAACAATCAGTAAACATTGTATAGATCATGTTGTTGAAAATGTTATGAACTGTGGAGATGATGAATGTGAATGTGGTAATAAATTATAGTGTATATTTAAAGTATAATTTCTTTGTTAAAGTTTTGTCTTGAATATTTTTACCAGTAACTTTGTGAACAGTACCCTGTGACTTGTTGAGTGTGAGCAGTACCCTGGTGAGCAGTACCCATAGGGGGACAAAATATTTTGTCGGATAGACTAGGAGTATATATATTAATAATAATAATAATAATAATAATAATAATAATAATAATAATAATAATAATAATAATAATAATAATAATAATAATAATAATAATAATAATAATAATAATAATAATAATAATAATAAAACTTAGAAAATAAATGACCTTGAAAATGATTTTTGGTAAAATGTTAATACCTTTGTCATTATTAATGATGATGATACCTTCTATAGCTCAATCGAAAGGTCTTGGATCTGGCTTTAAAATGAGCTATCGTGGAATAATATTTGTTGGCGGGAACTCTGTACATTTAAATTTTAAAATATGACCTTGAAAATAATAAATGACCTTGAAAAATAAATAAATGACCTTGAAAAAATGAATGACCTTGAAAAAATAAATGACCTTGAAAAAATAATATTTTGAAAAATAATAATATGACCTTGAAAATAATAATATTTTGAAAAATAATAATAGACAAATGACCTTGAAAATGGTCTCGGGAAAACGTTAATAATTTTGCCAATAATAATGATGATGATAATATTTATATATCAATAGATAGACCTTGCACTGGGCTTCAAAATAAGCTATCGATTAATAAATTCGGATAATGGGAACGATAACGTTTGGGCAAACGAAAACCAGGGGCCATCCCGGCCACTAATAATATTTTGAATAATTATATGACCTTGAAAATGATTTTTGGTAAAATGTTAATAACTTTGTCATTATTAATGATGATGATACCTTCAATGGCTCATTCAAAAGGTCTTGGATTGGGCTTCAAATTAAGATATCGATGAATAATTGTCGTTGGCGGGAACTCTGTAAATTTAAATTTTTAAATATGACCTTAAAAAATTAATGACCTTGAAATAATAAATGACCTTGACCTTTTATTTAAAAAAAAATTTTTTTTCCCCCGGGGGGGGAGGGGGAGGGGGTATATGTGGCCGGGATGGCCCCTGGCCGGAATGGCCCCATACCATCTACTGAAGTTATGTAATGTACAGTTATTTTTGTTAATATTTTAGTACTCACAATTAGGAATTGTGTATACTAAGATATAAAATACAACCATCTGGGAAATCCAGATTTTTAATAAAAAACTATATAGCGAAATTATAGTAAATTACAAAAATAGAAATCGAAAAAAAATCGAAGAAAATATTAAGACAAGTACAAAAAAGCAAAATTGAATAAAAAACCAAATTTACTAGAAATCAAATTACCGACGTTTTGATATTATTTTCAAGAATCTTCTAACTCTAACAACAATCTTATATTATATATTTTCCCATCATCGGAACTTCAAAACTAAAGAAAAAGAAAATCTTCAGCTATATTCAAGGAAATAAAATTTCTATTGATATCAGAGATTGCCCAAGAGTATTGTGAAGAAAGGAGAAAGAAGTTTTCGGAAAACGCAGATACTGTTTCGTCAATCAGTTGTTTTTAATCGAACTATATTTGTATTTGAAGCATATTTCTCGATATATAAATTTCCTAAATAGTTTATAGTGCAGCGAAAATCAAAGAAGATATTTTGAACTACAATTTACGAAAATCCAAGATTAACACGAGGTTTTATTTCTTTGTTATAATAAAGTTTAAAAGATGTAACATTTTATTATTGTTTTGCGTTATATTTGTAACTTTATATTGTTCGCGATTATTATATTTTGAACATAGCACGCACCCCGATTGTCCCGCTACAAGTTTTAACGGTGACTCTTTCGGGCTCTACAAAATCTTCACCAAAATAACATAAATTAACAATAATTAACAATAGTAACGATAAAAACTACAACCTCCATCACAAACGTAATCCTCAACCAACTTATAAATGGATTTGATGATTGGAAAAATGCAATATCCAGGTTTACATCACATGAAAAATCAAAAGATCACCTTGACGCAGTGTCATCTATGTTTCAATTACAGAAGAACAGTAGAATTGATGTAGAGCTACAGAAAGAGAAAGAAAAATTGTGTAATTACTGGATTGAAGTTTTAAAGAGAATGGTTGCCGTAATAAAATTTCTTTCTGAACGAGGTTTGCCATTTCGTGGCGATAATGAAATTCATAATTGTTCTAATAATGGAAATTATCTTGGTTGTATCAATCTTATAGCCGAATTTGATCCTTTTTAAAAGAACATATTCGAAGACATGCACATGCTGGAAGAGGAAATGTTTCCTATTTATCTAATGCTATATTTGAAGAATTTATTGGTATACTAGGATCTAAAGTTACAACGCAGATAATATCTGAAATAAAAGAAGCAAAATATTATGGAATCAGCATTGATTAAACTCCTGATATTAGTCATATGGACCAGCTTATCGTGATCATTTAGTATGTACTTAAATGTGGAAATGTGGTTGAACGATTTTTAAAATTTATTGCAATTGAACAACACGATGGAAAATATTTATTCGACATTATACGACATGCTTTGGAACATTATAACATAAGTATTGGAAATTGCAGGTCCCAATCATATGATAACGCCAGTAATATGAGCGGCATATATGCAGGTGTACAAGCTAGATTTAGAGAAATAAATAGTCTGGCTGAATGGGTTCCATGTGCTGCTCATAGTCTTAATTTGGTAGGTTCAACTGCTGTGAGTGTTGCTTGGAAGCAGTAAAGTGTTTTGGAATTTTACAAGCAATATACACTTTTTTTGTGCTTCACCACAAAGATGGTCCAAATTTAAAGACAATATGAAAGAAAATACTTGTGTTGTTAAAAATTTATCAGAAACCAGATGGTCTATTCGACAAGATGCTACTAAGGCTCTATTTATGAATTATTCAGAAATTCAACAAGCATTATTTGAAATAACTGAAAGCGAACGTCAACCTGCTGTGGCTGTGCAGGAAGCGAAATCTTTAATAAAAAAGCTGAACAATTTTGAAACAGCATTGATGTGTGTTATTTGGAATGATTTATTACAAAATATTAATATTGTCAAAAAAGCTCTGCAGGAGACTGGCTTAGAATTATGCACTATTGTAAAATTATTTGATACTCTCATAGCTTACTTTCATGATATTCGTTTAGAATTTGATAAATTTGAAACCATGGCAAAAAAGCTTACATCCTCCGAATATAAACAATATACACAACGTAAACGAATACGAAATTGATTTTTTGATGAAGTTTTAGACAACACAGATCCTAGCTTGAGGCTAAGTGCAAGTGACAAATTTCGTATAGAATCTTTTTATATAATAGTAAGCGACTTGGAGCATATCAAATGTTATATGAAAGGTTTAATTTTTGGTGGACAGAAGTTTAACAAATAATGAAATAGTTTCGAAAGCAAACCAGTTAGTGCAAATATATTCTTCAGATGTTGAAGATGCATTTGTTGACGAGTTTTTATTATTTTCACGAATGTATGGGAATAAAAAATCAGTGAAGGAAATGATAATTGCACAAATAAATGATAAACTAGTTACCAGTTTTCCTAATGTAAATATTGTGTTAAGAATTTATTTATCGATATTTGGAACGAATGCGGAAGGGGAGCGGAGCTTTTCAAAACTTAAAAGAATAAAAAATTGCCTCCGATCAACTATGGGACAGGAACGATTATCATTTCTTACGCTTTTATCAATTGAAAGTGATTTAATGCGAGAAATTAGTTTCGAAGATGTTATTGTCGAATTCGCCAATAAACAATGTAGGAAGGTTAGTTTAGGTAATAATTAAATAAATTGTTTACCAAATTAATGATTTTTTTTTGGTTTTTTGAAAATAAATTTTGAATTATTTTGGATTAAGTGAAGTTTTTCTTTTCATGCTTTTGTTGAATATTTATTATATAAATTTTTCGTAAATAAAAATATGTATACATTTTCGCAGGCCATTTACAGTTCGTAGGCCCTAGGCACTGTGCCTATTGTGCCTATGGAATAATGCGGGTGTACCTTTCACAGGTTAGAAGAGGTCTGGGCCATTTCAAAACTACGAGGACCCTGACCGGACCTAAAATATATTTAAAAATTTTGGTTCTTGAAAACTTACAGGCATTTAACACAACGTTGTGGATAAAGAATTATTTAATATCCAAAATTGAACTAATCTCAAATTGTTTTATTTAGCAAATAGTTTTCTTGTTTTTGTTCAGAAAAAACCGTAATTATTTCAGAAAAATTTAGTTTTCGTGCAATGTCGCAGTTTATGCTGAGCACAGCAAGTCCGTTCAATCGTTCTTGACCCATAGTTAAACCATGGTAATTTTTGATTTGTTCTAAAACATTGAAAGTACGTTCACCGGATGCTGCTGATGCTAGGAAAATGATGAAAATACGTAAAATTTGGGAAAAATCCAGACTGACCAAGTTCAAATATTTCTTTCAGCAATATAATTGGCGTACATTCGAGTTTAAAAGTGGCATCATAAATTCTTTTCAAAAATAATATATATAAATATAAATTAATATTTAATAAATTTCAATGGGGTAGTTGAAATAACGATAGGAAGAGGGGGAAATACAGAAATACCCAAATGATTGAATAATGGATATTGTTGGGTTTTTATTTAAAAGTCGGTTCTCTTTCTAACTCATTGTGTTCTTATTCAACCAAATAACTCGAAACCCAATACAGAATAATTTTATTCAATCTTTATCACAATAACAATTTATCAATATTTGCACCTTTCTCTCCAGTTAATTTCCCACTCGATAAGGTAGAAAACCCATGGAGTAATCTCCTTTTATTGTACGAGTCTTACCTTTTTTGAATTACTAGATTTCTTCTTTCGATAATGGTCGCCGGATTTCTGCTTTTTTCCTCTTTTTTCTTCGACCAAATGGCGGCTTGCTCATTTCTGAGCACTCTTTTTATACTGTTTCTGAGAGACCAACTATCTAGAGAATTGCAATTAATTATTTCCCCGTGAAGTCAATATTTGAGGGTGTTCTAATTGTTTATATTTGTTTACCCTTGATTAGAGGTCAACATATTCCCTCTCTTATCTAATTTCCCGGGTCTCACTGTGCATCGGGTTTTCTTCAGCGCTCGGGTCTACCATGGGCTCAGGCTTCCCATTGGCTCGGGGTTTACATTACCGATTAATTAATTTGTTTTTTCGCCTTAATTTTCCTGTGAACACATTAAATTGTCATTATACTTTCCGAACTCGTCTATCAATTTGGCGTTCAGCCATACCCAAAACCCCCGTTCAATATTAATTTTTGATTTATAGTAAGTTTTAATTAATTTCGTACTTTTATTGATTTTATCCATTTTTGTTATGATTTCCTTTTTTATTTAAATTCTTTTGGTTTTTGGTCTAGCCCCAACAATATTATTAATCTGCTATAAAAGCAGACACTTACAAAAATGAAAATCATCAAAAAAATATCCAAAAACAGAAAGGATAACTACTATATCATCTACTAAATCAACTATCGTTTTAGCGTAATTAATTATGTAACTGGTAATACACTACACTAGAGTCATTAATTATATTTCAAGTTTACAGGTAAAAGATATGAAGGGGTCCCGAAACTGATCCCCTTCCACTAACAGGATTTTTGTATCGAAAATTAAAGCGGACAAAAGCGGTTTGGTTGCATTACCACAATAAAAATTTGAAAAATAAAAACAATAAAGTTTCAAACATTCTTTTACATCGAATTGCACGTATTTATCGATCAGATGGTAAAAATTAAAAGTAAACGTTAAAAATGCTATAAATTTCTGTTCACCTCAATGATCGAATAATTTGTCATTCTGGGGGGTATATTCAATTGGATTGGATTATTTTTATCATGCTAATTATACATTTATATTGCGCATTTCTTTGTTTATCATGCACTTGTACTTTATATGTCTTTGTTTATCATGATTTTATTTACAATTTTTAAAAACAATGATGCCAGATCTAGTTCTTTTAACAGCATTGGAATGTAAAAGAAAGTTTTCATATACTCTAAAGCAGTGCTCCGCAACCTTTTCTTATCTACGACACACTAAAATTCTTTCTAGAATTTCGCAGCACATCAAAAACTAAATTATATAGGTGTTGGGCTAGAACTAATTTCTAAACCCAAAGTTAGGAATGGGGCGAAATGTGTCAGTACACAACACGCATACCCAGCATTAAGTTTACTTAAATAAAAATATATAAAACACCAAGTAACAATGATAATAGAGAGATAATATACCCAAAAATAAAACATCTGAATAACATTGAAACTGTGGTTGCTGAATTCATAAAAATACTTTGTTTTTTATTATCAATGTGCATTCGTTTAAAAAAATCAACACTCTTTTCAGCATAATTGGAATGTCTAGTTTTAAGATGTCGCTGAAGTTTACTTGGCACCATTGTTTCATTTGATAATGTTTCCCGACATATTATACAATGAGGTTTAATACTTTCAGCAATTTCAACACTTGAGAAACCAAATTTGATGTATTCTTCATTATATTGTCCATTAGCAGTTGGTTTTACTTTTTTCTTTGGAATCTGTTCCATATCAACAACTGTTGATTTATCGCTTCTTTTTAAAAATTTATCCATAATTTAAATTTTAATGATTTTTTAGAAAAAAAACTTTGCAATACCTATATATGTTGTATAAAATCAAAATATTTTTCTAAACATATTTTTCTAAATTATTTTTATATTTACCTTTAAACTTAAATATTATAAAGCAAGATCTTACGTTACTGGTCACTACTGTTCACAAAATATAAACTGAATACTAAAAAGAAGAATATCGACATGTGACTATTCATTCACTCTTCAAAGATTTTGCAGATCTTACTTAATTTTTTTTATTTTTTCAGTTACTGAATTTTCGAATAAAAAAAATTTAATATGTAAATATTAGTCCAACAATATTTACCACTTCAAAGATAATATTTAAGAAAATTTTTAAAAAATCCGCAATTATCTTACGGCACATCGAAAATGTTTCGCGGCACACTGGTTGGAAAGCTATGATCTAAGATAATAAAATAATAAGAATTTTGAAATAAGATCTAGTAGATAATTGATTTAGATTGAATAAATTAATTTTAATCATTTTTAAAAAGTAATACATGTATACTTAAATTGATTGACTGTTTGATCAAATTATTCAAAGAATTCAGTATAAATTCATTACAAATTATCAAAGTCGTCAATCTACACTAAAATAATTATCATTAAATTCTAAAGGAGACTAGTATTTCATCGATAAATACTCGTAAAAGATCATATATTCCCCTCATAATATTAGACTAATAAGATTACTTAAAATCCCTTTAAATGACTATAATTGTACCTTTGATTCTTATTATCACAAATATTTCCCAAATACCTAAAATTAATTTGGTCATTAGCCCTAAATAATTTATAAAATTTATTGATAAAACCCATTATAATTAAAAATAATTAGATTTTTGTTCTTCTCTAAATTTAAAATAAATATTACTCTACAATATAACCGAGTAATTCCATTGAAAAATTAAATTTATCCATCCAATAAAATATATTTCTTCAAATGGTTATATTTTACTGATATTCAACCGATTTAATTTCTGAAAATCTAATTAAAATCATAAATTTCCTTTTATAAATTTCAATTTTCTTTAGTTGCTGTCGATGTCCAACTCTTTTAAGTCAATATTTCTCAAGTTTTGTCACCGATATCCCCACAATGAATATAACATGTTAAATAAAGATCAAATAATTTAAAGCAATAACTTTGATATTAATCCCAATTGATTCTAAAGATTTCAAATATTTCATTGTCAAAACCAAGTAAACAAACAACTAATTGATCATTAACCCTAAACGGCTTAATAAAACCGTGGATAATTAATAGAAAATTAATAAAGATTGGTTCTAAGAGTAAACATAAATCTAAATTACTGTGCAATTACATTCATTACAACATAATAAACCTAAAACGATATAATTTCACAGGAACTAAATACTGACTATTTCCCTTGAAACACTGATATTTTACCAATAAGAAAATTGTCGATTTAAATAGAGATATTCAAAACATTTCCATTTTAACTGATCTCTCGCCAAATATTTGTACCCCTTTAAACATCCAACCGATTACATCCTCTTAAAAATCATATATTCCCATCTAAACCGAACCTATTATTATTAAAATTTTCATTTATTCAAGTTACATTTAAAATATTTTAATTATTCACGAATTTCTGATAAAGATATATATGAGCTTCTATTTCTCACTAAATTAACTAAGAATTGTTACAATGTATTTTAAACTAATATACATGTGCTTTAACTTGCTAATTAACATACCCTTACAACATGTTGAGTGTGAACAGTACCTTTGTGAGCAATACCCATAGGAGGACAAAATATCTTGTCGGATAAACTTTAACCATATATAAGAACTTACAATATGCTACCCAAATGGTTTTTTATTGATTGATTTGTTGTATATATTGATATATCAAAATGTCAGATAATACTGATGTTCATAAATTAACACAAAATACTCAAAATGGCCTAAATATTTCCTATATGGTATTGTTAAATATTTTAAAATAATAATAATTTTGGATAATTCAGTAATTTATAATAATAATCTTAATAATTTGAAAATAATAATCTTGAAAATAATATTAATCTTAAATAATAATAGTCATAAAACTTATTGCTGATTGAATCCACCCAATGGCGCATGAACGAATTGTATTGGCACGTTTTAATTCATGCGTATATGCATTAGCAAATCAAAATGTCAATTCATAAACACAGAAATTTCAATCGTATAATTAAACGTAAGCCTGTTTGTTGACTAATTTTATCTGTACTGTATTAAATGAGTCACAAAATCCCAATAAAAGTAATGCACAATGATAAATTTGGCGTTCCTAACCTGTATTGCGCAATATCATCAACCTGCTTTGACAGTTGATTCGTTTCATCGTTATAATTATGCAAACAACAAATAATGCGCACCATCAAGCTATTGGTGAATTTCCACCGGAAAACATAATAATAATAATAGTAAATAATAGTAAAAACATAATAAATAATAATAATAATAATAGTAATAGTATTTTGAGTTGAACTACAGTAAACCCTCCAACTGCGCGGTAGATACGTTCCACAAAAACAACGCGCAAACCGAAACCGCGCACTGTGAACCCGATTTTATATGTAATTATGGGGTTAGGTTCCAGATATTACAAAAATATTAAAAAATATAATAAAAAGTCTTTATTCAACGACTAATATACATATTTACATTTATATAAACATAAAAACTAATAAAAACAGTCTCAATTCATTGCTTTTACATAATTAATATTACTATTATAAAAATTAATAAAAATTTAACATTATTATATATAAGGTGTAGAAATTATTAAAAACCTATTAAATCAAAATGAGTATTAAATCAAAAATCAAAAATTTTATTTATACTTACTTTATAACACTCTTTAATTGATGTAATAATTTTTTATTACGGTTATATCTAATGCACACGAATAAGATTTTTTTGAATTTAATACTAATATATTTTTAATTAAATAAACACTTGTATAAATATCTATTAATTAAATGAAATTATTAAAAAAATGAAACTGCCTTTATTATTTTTATATAAAAAATACAGTGCATCGAAATACGATGAATCACTATTTTCACTACCATATGTATTCGTAGTTTTACGGGATTCACCATAAAAAATTAAATTGACATGATTTTTCTTGTTAAAATAGACAAAAACAAAAAAAACCGCGCAGCTACGAAATTTTTAGCGCGCAGATCGAAATTTTGGTATTAAAGGTTTGGCCGCGCAATTGCGAAACCGCGCAATGAAAAACCGCGCAGTTGGAGGGTTTACTGTACATAAAAAGTCTAAAATATTTTAAGAAAAAATCGTGAAAATTATAAAAATTTATAAATTTTTGAGTTGACCTACTTGTTTTTAAAAAATCTTGAAAATCGTAAAAAATCAAAAGTTTTTGAGTTGACCTACATTAAAAAAAAATTTTTTTTCTGTGGGGTATATGAGCTAGCGGGCCGCTAACCATCTACTGAGTTTGTTTGTTTTTGTGCTTAGTGCTTTTCTGTTATATTTGAGTCAGTTTTCATGTGTTACTTCTTGCATTTGTTTTATTTTATTTCTTAATTTAGATGTTTTCCTTTTTTGTTTATTTGATGTTGCATATTTTCTATTTAAATAAACTTAATGCTAAGTGTGAGTGTTGTGTGCCACCACACTTCGTTACATTTGCAAGATTTTGGGTCGAGAATTCAGTTCTAGCCCAACACACAGAACATGTTTTGGAAATCGAGATCTACTGATTTTCAATTACTTGGACAGCGCTTTTCACGCATATCCAAAGAATGTAATGAATTGTGAGTTTACAATGATTCCCACCAACCATGGATTATGTTGACGTTACCGAGGTTTATCACCACGCAAAGTGTGCTTCATTTCAATGGATCATTCGAAGTCTCTGATTTATTTGGAAAAAAGTGTCTCGATTTCGAAGTGTTTTAGAACTTTCGCCTATGCTGTCATTTTTGTACTGGTCTGTTTCGCGCTACTTACTATGGAAGGATCTATGACTCCTCTAAATACATTCTATCTCTAAGCTCTCTCTCTGTGCGACTTAACCCTCGGTGCATCACAATCACAATACAACTGTAGAATTATGGCTCATCCTGTTTTCTAAGTGTAATTCTCCAATCAACGCTGTTCATGATTGTTCAAATTTCATCATACTTCTCAATGATCTCTACCCTATTATTCCTTCCTAGTACCGATGTGCCAAACTGGCGAAACATCCGCTGTCATTAAGCACGAATGCCAACGGTTTACGAACATTCGTTCAATCTGGTCTCACCAACATTATGACAAATATAAAATCTTAGAAAATTGTGATTCAAAATATATTGAAATGGTTTTTACATTTACTAGATAAATAATTAATGATAACGTGGAAAAAAGCGAAAAAACGTTGTCTTGTTTGTAAGGAGTTAGTAAATCTCTATATAAAATTATTATGGTTAAATGTAGAAGTGAGATCAGTTAGTAGAAATAATTATTTCTGTTAAATATTTATATTTAAATTCTATATTAAATTATATCATATTATATTAAATTATATTAAATTAAATCAATTAAATGTATGACCAGTAATTATATTAATATTAATAATTATCACGCCTCGGTGTTTAAATATTCTAGTAAACGGCACAATTTTGAAGTTGTTATAAAAATAAATGCTTGAAGAAGACTTGAATTTAATTGCGTCTAACATTGTTAAAAATTTAATTATCATAATATTTATGTTTACATAATACTACTAAAATGTTCGAAAAACATAAATACAAATAATAAAATTTACTTTCGCTTTCCGTTGAATACAACAGATTCGAAAAAATAGAAAAGTTCTCGAACAGGTTTGATCGTCAAATTTTATAACTGATACTCTGAGAATTCTCGAATTGGATACAAGCTTTGTCTATAAAAGTTAGAAAATAACATTAGGATTAAGCAGTTGTTCAAATTGTACTTTTTGCTATTTTAATTGCTATTTTAATGTTCCTTTTTTAATTTATTTGCTTTATTTTGCTAATTTAATTATTAATTATGTTTTCCCTTAATTTATTTTATCTACCTTTCTCCTGACTGGAATCCATCTATATTTTTCTGATTTAATTTTGACACAGATGTTGTAGAGAAAATGGAAGATATCACTATTCTCTTTCCTTGCACGCGAACATCGTCATCTGAGGAAGTTGGCGTTCTTGATACATTAAAGCGTTTTATATTCTAGACCTCCTAGGAGTGTCTCCATCATCGGAGTCAAAACTAGAAGCTCAACATTTTCCGTTTTTAGATATATTAATTTCTTCCATCTTTCTTCTAGGTCGTAGTCAAAAAAGTAATCTTCAAGTGAGTAAAATAAATTACCAATATAAGCTGAATGAAAACCAAATAATAATGGATGATATTCACTTGCAAAATCTCGTATTTTAAATAACAAACAAGGTTACCAACTTGACCATTTTCACCCGAAGACTTCGGGTTTGATGGGGTAACTTCGGGTCTTCGGGTTGAACACTTATTTCTTCGGGTTTGTCGAAATATTTTCAAAATGTTTGCAGGTTTAGTTTTTATTTAATTCTGCAGGGATTATTAGTTATTTTTTGCTAGGATTATATTAATTGTTGGTAAAGTTAGCTGGGATAATAATATGAGTTGTCAATTTTGAATTTCATTTGAATTTCATTTGTTTTATATTCATATGTATTTATTATATATTATTAAATCTTCGGATGTAAAAATAATTTCTTCGGGTCTGACTCGTTCCAGACTTGGTAACCCTGATAACAAAGTTGGTCAATATCTAAGCTCTCCGATTGATGTACAATTTCTATCGTAAGTAAAATAATCGCTAAATTCAAATTCTGGATAATTTAAATTTGGATGTATCAAATATTCATCTAATTTATCGTAATTAAAATCCTTTTTTGTGAAGGTTTCAAATATAAATGTCATTGATGGCAATAAATTATTCATTATAATTTTCTAGAATGAAACGTTCCATTAAATATCCAGGAGAGATGCACATAATTTTGTGGACCAGGAACACGTACAGACTTACGATTGGATTAAAAAGGCAACCCTGTTGAAAATTTTACTGGAAATCCAGGAGTAAATATTGATAATATGGAAAGCTGATGGAGCAGGAGGATTATTATTCATATCAATTTCGTTTCATACACAGCAACTTTCGAAATCATTATCATCCATTTCTGATTCTTCTTCATTTTTCACTGCTTCCACTGCCTAAATTTACACTACCGTTGTTGGAGTCACTATCACTGTTTTCTATAACAGTTTTCCTATTTTCAGTTAGCAACGAAAGTTCATCATCACTTTCATTATCAGAAAAAGAAGTTGCATGTTTTAACATTTCGAACACTGGGGGTAACAAACGTAACAAATGAACAATCATCTCAATCGCTGTTGAGCAACTAATTTTATAAAAAAAAAGAAAGAGAAAATTTGCTACAAGAAAACATGGATGCGCCTATATGCTATATAGCGGAGAGGATCATCGTCTTGAGATTGGTGTAGTTTTATGTTGTACAACCAGCTTTAGTTGGTAAATGGCAATAAACTGTAAGTCATAATTTTGAAGATTATTTAAAAGAACTGGGTGAATGTTGTAGAATTGTGGGTACGATTAATGGGTGGGATGATGCCGAGTGTAGGGTTTGACTATGAGCGGAACGCAATCCGATAATTTCTCGAGTTACTCCACAGAGAGAGGTTTCATTTTAATTTTGTTTTAATAATAGTTTTATAAACCGAACGGCGACCATTACTCGAATGTATGTTAGTTCTATTGTTCAGTAAAACGAATTACCGAGGGATTCAAATGGACCTGAAGGCATCAATGCATCATATTGAGACAGAGATAAACTGAAGACACGATGGTGAGAGCTCAAGATCATGTGATTTTTCTCTGAGGCCGTGTAAAAGGCAGTGGTTATAATAATCCAGCACCAGTAGCAAGTGAGACCAAATCAGGTAGGAATCCGTGCACTCAAGTATATCATTCAAAATTAGAGATCTTGGGAAATTAGCGCGCCATTGACCCACGGGATATGGCATGAGCACCGTCGAGTCAGTATTCTTAACTGTTTCCGATAGACCGAGTCAAAGGTTGAGTCCCGAGCCAAGTTCTCAACGAAAAACTTAATCGAGCAGAAAGCAAGCAGGAGAGAGCTCAGCGGAGAGACTGAGATGAAGTCAGAGTTTCAGGGCATGTCCATCGAAGCCTGGACAGGATCGACCTAACAGGCCTGTGATTATGACCGACAATCTTATAGTTTATCGTGAACAAATAATTGTGTATTGGTTGTGAGTTCGGAGTCTTTGTCTGTAGAAGTGTTAAAAAATTGAGGGACCTAAATTAAAGTTGGACACGAAACCAAACGACAGCCCACAGACTCAATCAATTGCCTGGGGGATAGTGTACACAGGGATGTACTCAGTTTTAGCAGGAAATCACTCATATTATTATTTTAGTTTACACTATACCAACGTTATTCACTATACTGGTGTGAAGTAGTAAATTCGCTTGTATTTTGGGCTGAGTCGGAAATGGATCCAAGGCGTAGAATGTCGAGTCATTATATCTAGTGTTTAAAATACTGTTTATATGAAAGAAAACCCCAGTAGAGCCACTGTTAAAAAGTACTGTGGTAGGAAAACTGGAGTATGTGCAGTATGTTGTTATTTTATATTTTTGTAGTGCAAGAAAAGTATTAACTTCCACAAACTTTATTATCTATAAATATTAAAAATCTTATTATTAACGTCTACAACAAAACTTGGAATTAAAAAACCAATTAACTACTGCATTTGGTTTCGACAATAGGTAGAGTATGCCTAGTGTTTTCCTCGCGATACTCGCGATTAAGAACTTTAATAATTTATTTTAAATTTCTATCCGATCTGACAATATTTTCCAATAATTTGTAATTGGCAATGTCTTAACTTTTGCTCATGTCTTCTCGTTCGTCTTTTCCTTTTTAAACTTCTGCTCCAAATCCAAGTTGTGTTTCACTTTTATAGTCTGTCATTTAATGGCATTTACATACAATTATTCCAGGTTTTATTTATTTATCCAATATCTCAGTTATTTCGAAGTAGATTTAGAGATATGAAAATTTAATTTTGAATTAGTTTTCCTTCTTTGATATTTACTTGTTAATTAAGAACAACCTTGTTATATTTCATTTTATATTTTTTCGATTCTTTTTCATTACCTTTTCCTCTCCTTACTCCTGCTTCTCAAAATTCTAGATCAATATACCCTTTATTTTATACTTTTCTGTCCAATCAATTTGCTCATTTTAATAATTATTTAATTTTATTATTTTAGGTACCATCAACAATATTAACACCAGTTGTAATTTTATTAAAAACCGATATTAGTACAACTCAAAAACGAATAATTAAATAAAATGGTTACAGTGGGATTTGGTTGACACAGGTAGTAAATGAAAAAATAGTCTATTCAAAAAAACCGTTTATTTCGCAATTGTTTTAGATGCAACTATTCGAAAATTATAGGTAATTCGAACGATTGTCTGATACAGACTTTATATCTCTCTTCTACACATAGTTTTCTTAAATCTACAAAGTGCAAAAGTACATGGTGGGATATCGTTCTAGTGTGTAGTGTGTACTAGACATCAACATTTTATTTATAAGTTGCAATGCAAGAAGTTCCGGATAATCGATTTTGTCACCGTTGTTAAGTCTTGTGTCTCGGTTCCCCTAAAAAACCTTTTGGGCCGTCAAAAAGTCCTGTAAAAAATTTAATTGAAAAGGACTATCTTTAAAGTTGTTAATTCTTTCATTTTAACAAATATATACTTAAATATAAGTTGACTTTCGAAATATCTTTATATTCTTGTTATGATTGAATTGAATTAAATGGATAATTGAAAGTAGTCTTTCGAGATATCTTTATATTCTCAATTAATTTTTTTTCGATTTTTTTCGATTTGTCATTTTTATAATAGCAATAATTTACTATAGTAAATTATCGCTATATTGTTTTTTAAGACTTTCTTTTCAGGACGTTGAGGGCGCCAAAACAGGAGTAAAAATAAAACCTAATTGAGGTTCTGTTTTGGTTCATAATTATGATTAAAAATGTTAAACTTCTACTACAAATATTATTATAATTTTTTATTATTGTTATTTCACAAAATTTACATTAAAAAGTATTTTAAGAAACCATTTCATAAAAAATCTTGCATTAAAAATTTCATTACACTATACTGCCTCACATTAACAAGCACAGAAAAAAATTTCAATAAAAATTTTCAAAGCCAAATATCCCATGGGTCATAATCCTACTACACTACTCTCCGCAATTGATTTTGATATTATTTTCTAGATGGAAATCATTATACAATAAAAATTTAATTTTTAATTCCAAAATCAGATTTAATTATCAATTTACTTTCATGAAGAGAGTTGAACAAGTTATATATTATGTAACAAAACCATTGTTAATAGTTCTGTATCTTATTATTATGGAATATTATATTTTATTACAATATTATTCTATTACAATTTATAAATATAAATATTTATTATTATTAAAAATTATAAATTCTTTAAAAAAAATTGTCAATTATTTAAACACAAAATTAAAAAATATAAATTGTCAACATTACATTTTTTCTTTACAGTTTTATTAATTGTTTATTTAATTAATATAAAAATGACTTATATAAAATACTAAATATAAAATTTCTTACATTTGTTAAAATTAGTCAATGTTTTCAACTTTTCAAGGTCAATTAACATTGCAAACAAGCAGAAAATTTGGATAATAAAATGGGTAAATTAAATCAATTAATAAATACCATAAACAACTCGTAATTAAGGAAAAGTTTACTGTCAAATATGCAGAAAACGATGTAAAGGAGATGTTTTGAAAATCCATGACAAATTCATCCATAAATCGTGTTTCCTTTGCTGTTGTGAGTTTTGTTTCCAGTTTCGTTGTCAAATTTCTATTTAATATCGGCAATTGATGTTTATGTTCTCAATTTTAGGCTGTAAAACGAGCTTAGAAAAAGGTGGATTTTTTATGAAAGATGAAAAATACTATTGTAAAAAGGATTATCTCGACAAGTTCGGTGTCAAATGCCAAGTATGCAACGAAACTGCTGAAGGAGAAGTCATTGTCATATTTGCAACCACATTTCATCCTAATTGCTTCAAATGCCGGAATTGTCTGTGAGATTTCTGTGGATTATTCATTAATTCTTCTTTAATAATAATAATAATAATAATAATAATAATAATAATAATAATAATAATAATAATAATAATAATAATAATAATAATAATAATAATAATAATAATAATAATAATTAATAATAATAATAATAATTAATAATAATAATAATAATAATAAAATAATAATTAATAATAAAATAATAATTAATAATAATAATAATAATAACAATAAAATAATAATAAAATAATAATAATAATAATAATAATAATAATAATAATAATAATAATAAATATGATAAATATTCATGATTTCTTGGTAGCAGTATATTGTAAATGATATACATTAAATGAGTACCAATAATCATAATAATAATATAATGATAAAAAATAATAATAAATCACAGTATCAAGTAGCACATTTGAAATCACTATCGATGCAGCAATCAAAATAATAAAATAAAATAGCATAAAGTAAAATGGTACTCACAATGTAATATACTATTGCATGTATACGAAATGAGCGAAAACAAGATATTACATTTTATCTAGAATTTTGTGCACTAAATAAATGGGCAAAATGGACAAAAACCTGCTCAATATTTTATATTGCAGAAAACCTACACTCATTGAGTGGATGAAAGTACTTATCACTTTTAACTCGCGAAATACATTTTACCATATTGCTATTATATTTAAAAACCGCTTCTGTCACATCTGGCAATATTTTTACGTGATTTACATCGGGAAAACAGTTGCATATTTGAGTCGAACTTTATGTCTGTTTATTTGTCAAATGAAAAATAGTTACCATGATAAAATTTAAGTGGTCTTCAAACTGTTCCATGGAACCTTGGGATTCCACAAAATCCCCTAAAGGGTTCCATAAGCATGCATAAAATATTCATAAAAAAGATGAAAATTAATAAAAAAAATAAAGCTTTGTGAATTGACCAAACAATCCTGTGGCGTTCATTTTTATGCACTTGCTGATACATTAATGCGTCACTAGTAGTGTGAATGCGGTTGTGGAAAAGTGGATTACTGTTCGAAAGTCAAACTACATTATGAGCTCATTATTCAAGTTCTTAAATATTACTATTAGCCAGCATTTATAATATGAAATTTCAGGTGTTTTTATGAATTTTATGAAATTAATTGAAATTATTTCGATATAATGTAAGTCGAATTTTGTCATTTTCTGCATATCTATTGAAAATATTAATTTATTAAAATAATTTAAATTTACGATTTGCAAATTTCTTTCTGCAAATCAAAAGATGTCAAAGGACATTCAATATTTGAAATGCTACCTTCACACAAAAGCAGCAGAAATATCTGTTATACTGTAAAATATTTTAATGCTTTGTCATAATAATACATTGTCAGATTTTCACCTTCGCGAAAAAGCAATGTATCCTGAGAAATATCTGTAAATCTAAAGAAAGTTTATATTCTAAATTATTTTATAATTAAATTTTACGATGCATTTTCGTCTTTTTCTCTGAATCTCAAGGTAGAGCTGTCGGATTCTGAATTAAAAGTATTTTCCTGCACAACTTTTTAATAATTTGAAAATAATTGTATGTTAACAATGTGTTAATGGTTATTTATTTCGGAACAAAAAACTCTATAATAAATTTGCATGCATTTTTCATTATGTGTTTTGTGTTGGTATGTTCTATTATTTTTCTCTCACCTTCACAATTCCTATAATAAAGTTATTAAATTTCGGAACATTAAATTTCTACAACAAACACCACTGAGATACGTTCTATATAGTGGTGGTTGGCGTGTAGAGCAATTTCTCTCACCGATTCAGTCACCCGAAAAGGCGAAATTTTAATTCAACTCTGGAAAACTGTGAAGAAGTGAGATGTTAGTATGATATCTACCATACACAATGTTGAGCTCATGGTTTATTGGGAAGAATGACTGGAAGACGGGGATCCCAATAAAAAAACCTTGGTGCATTATTGATTAATAATAATTCAATGCAAGGGGTTGATCTCGCCGACCAATATCTGTCTTATTACTCCATATTCAGAAAAACCAAAAAAATTGACGAAGAAAGTTGTTTTCTACTTGTTGAACTGCGCTTTGTTTAACGGTTTCGTGGTGTATAAAAATTGTAATCCGGCGACAAAAATTAAATTCAAAGATTTTTTATTAAACACGGCAAAGGCATGGTTGGATGATAAATCTACTGAAAAAAAGTAGATGAAGAACAGCTTCTACATCTTCTGGGCAGGTTCCTCCAGAGTTCGTTCAGATCCAGTAGATCGAATTTCTAAGAATTTAAAGAAGCATTACCCGGTAAAAAATACCGAAAGAAGTAAACAAATTATAGTATTAAAGAAAGGTCGTAGCTAGCTATTTCCAATTGTAATTTCAATTCACAATGGATAAATAGAATATTATCTCAAAAACATTTATGATCAATTATCAACGATTCCTGTGATATCAACATAGTCTGAAATAGTCTTTTCATCAGGTCGAATATTTGCAATAAACAAATATCTGGTCTAAAGGATAAAACATTAAATAAGTTATTATAAGAACTTTTATTTCTTTCAATTTCACTACTGATTATTTATTGAATTTATTAAAAAGAGAGTATCAACATAGATCGATATATTACTGATTTATAGTCTTCAAACTCTCTTTTTAATAAATTAAATAAGTTGTTTTTCCTTTAAAAATCAATAAAAGTACATTTGTTGAATGAAATACAATATCGGAAATGCCATGATTGGATACCTTAATTGCAACCATATCACAGCAATTTCAAAATTGCTAAGCTTCTCGAACCCTATTATTCATTGGTAACATCAATATTATAGGATCATATTTAGAATTTCAAGATTAAACTGTTAGATGCAAATTAGAATATTAGATATTTACGATTGAATTTAGGTTTAAAATAATCAATTATATCTATATTTCTCAAATGTGTGTGTGTGTGTCCTCCTATCCATAGCCTCAGTTTACATCCAAATTTCACCAAATTTAGCAGGCATACTTCTAATACAAGACATCGGTCAGCTGGAAATAAAATCAATATTTGTTAAAAAATTCCGATTTGGAATAAATTAGGTTTGCGGTCACTACCAAATAAGGATGTGTTAACTTGTGTAATTAAACTTGTAATATGTATCAAATATTTGTTTTGTGATCGTCCTAAATCAGAGTTAATTGAACAAAATCAATTGAAATCTAACATAATTCTGTTGCCATTCCTAAATTGGCCAATTGTTGGTTATGTAACAACAATAGAAACATTTGAAGATGAACGAAATAATAGGTTATCCATATTATTTAACTTTTTTCCCCTCTTCCATTTTTTAATTTTTATCATTTAATTTTACTATATAGTAGATCTGTTAGATTATATTCGAGTAAAAAAATATTCTATTGGACTGAGTTTGAAGTCCACCGTCATATAGGAAGAATGATTTGACAGATTTCCTCAAATAGCAATGTATTGTCATGTTTGAGATAATTAGGCTACATTTTCTGTCGGTAACGTCTTCGCTATCTCTAAAGGTTTTATTAATCTATGCTTATGATATAACAAAAACTACATTTCAGTTGACAATATCATTAAAAATGCAAATGAGATAAGATTTATTCAAAAGCATTATTGTTAAATTAGCACTGCAAAAGCAATACCAAAAAATCTGACATGTAAATGTTTTAACCCTTTCGAAAATGCAATATTGCTACACTAACCCCGCAGTATATATATAAGGAGCGATGTTCTGCAAAATTATTTTTCTGACGAATATTTTTTTCTATCCTTTAAATATTGGCATAATGGACATATTTTGCCTTTACTGTCCCTAGCAAATTAGGAAATAGCTTGAGCTAAAAGTGCAGGTTCCATGACGATATCATAGATTCTCTTTTTATATGATATCTTGAACTTTATTTTACCAAATCAACCGACAGTTTATTGCACAGTTAATGCACAGACAGTTAATGTAATAAAATGCCAGTCAGTACCGAATTTATTAGTAAGCTAAATAGATTAAAGCTTTTCAAGGGTTCGGATTTCGGGACATTTAAGAAAAAAATTGAACAGAGGAAAAACTTTATGATGATTGAAATCACCTCGGGGCGATCAGAAGGTTTCCAAAATGGTTGCCAGTTTTCATAGCCTGTTTACATTTTGAATTGTTTGAAAGCGATAAAGAAAATCTAGACTCTACAATTTTCCATTGGACCAATTTATACATTGTCATGATTATTTTGAGCATTTGGATCGTTTTCCTGTAATAAATTATTTAAATTTTTATTAGCTTTGGTACGTTTAAACACAAAACCTTATTGAAAATTGAAGAATTGAAAAAATTATGGAACAGGCTTCTATTTTTTATTAGCTTAAGGCCAAAAATATATAAATCCGGCCCTGGTAGAAAAGCTAATGAGAAATTTAAATAAATATGTGATGGTCGAATAATTTATAATTTGTTTTCAATTGCGGCTCGTACTCAAAAGTTTTGTGCAAGCAATAAAAAAAAATTGTATTTATATCAAAACTCAATTCTTCTTGTTTTTCTACAAAATTCTTTAATTTCTAAATCATAAAAATTGTCTTTAGTGGGTAAAAGTTAGAATTTCTCAAAATTGAAGTACAAGCAATGCTTGCATTGCTTATATGGACGAGCCACCACTGTTTGTTTTAATTTCCTGTTCTATTTCGAAAATATTATCGATTTCTACGAAAATATTGATTGGTAAGGACATTCGATAATTATTATTGGAAATCACATTCAATTATTTCAATGGACAGGAAATGATTTGGAACATTAAATAATAGATTTTCCATTTCGTTAATTAAAAAATTATATTATCTTTTGATAGAATTATCCGACAAATTTGTCGATGGGATAATTCGAGAGCGATAAATCATTTCGTTTTTCTTTGATTAAAATAAGAGATTTTTTACCAATTATATTTTATTGAAATTTATTTTCAAAAAAAGATTTATTCAATATAATAGAATTAAAAAATTCTCATTAATTAGATTTTAGGCGATTGATAGGGATTTTTCTTTTCAATTCCGGTTAGAAATTGTTTGAAAGAATTTTGAAATTAATTTTTTATCAGCTATTCGCATTAGGGAGACTAACACTGTCATTTTGACCCGGAGACTCCGAGTTAACAATCAAATTCTTCGGGTCGGGTCGGTAGGTTTATTCGAATTTGACATGGGTTAAATTGAAACAGTCGACCCCACAGACAGTGCATTCGTCGGGAGAATGACAGTCTGTATAATGTATAATTTTTAGAAAATAATGTATAATGCATTTTGGAATTTGCTTTATAATTTTTATTTTTTCTGATTTACTTACTATGAATTGAATATATTGTGTAAATTTAAATAGACATGTTTCTACTACCTCCTCGCTTTTCTACAACAAAAGGTCTTCTTTTCTGCGAATAAACATCAACGTAATCTTGGCAACCATAATTAGCACTTATTCTGCCATTTCATGACTATTGATTACTTCATATCTAAACAAATTATCATTTCTTATATTTGTACACAATTTCCAAATTCAATTTACTATAAGCAGAAAAATATTTACAGTGCTCAATGTATATACATATACTTATTAGTGGCATACAGTTATAATCCCGTGACCAATGAGAAATAAATCTGGTTCTTTCCATATCTATTAAAATAAAAAATGAGCACACTATTTTGTTTATTTTCTATACAACCATAAAAATTTTCACGTGTCTGACTTACAAAATGTATTTTTAGGATATTCAACTTGATATTATATAACATCACATAGATAATTGGGAGTTTACTCTATACACAGTTTTCACAGCTAACATTTGTTTTGTACTTTTGCGAGGAATCGTTTTATTTTACATTGATTGACACATTACTAATATTTCGTCAACCCCATCATTATTAGTAAATATAAATACAAATTTACTTTTATTCTCACTAATATCATCCATTTTTCCAGAAATGTTTTCCAACGAGGAGACAAGGTCACACTATGCAACAACCAATATCTATGCCATAGATGCATACAAAAACAAAACAATGTTCAAAAAAGTGAGCCGGAAACAATTCAAAAGAAACCAGATGAAACTTTGACAATAAAAAAGGCGAACAATACAGAAGATCCAGATACCATGACAACTTCTTTAATATCAACCATTATCAGTGATTCGAGTGAAAATGAATCTGCCACTCCAGAAAAAAGAAATTTAATTGACCGGTCAATTATTAACTCTTCAAAAATTTCAAAACTTGAAAGCACTTATTCTAAAAATGCGGGAAATGATTTCAGTAAGATTTTTAAATATTAATTTTGAGAACATAATAATAATAATAATAATAATAATAATAATAATAATAATAATAATAATAATAATAATAATAATAATAATAATAATAATAATAATAATAATAATAATAATAATAATAATAATAATAATAATAATAATAATAATAATAATAATAATAGTTATAATAATAAATAAATTCAGCTATAACATAAACTATCGAATTTATGATAATGATTTTAATTTCTACAATAATCTCTCATTAGTAAAATCCCGAAAATTCATTACAGACATTTCTCCCTGAATTTTAATATTAAATCACATTAAGCAGCAAGAGCGCTCACGGGCATTCAATAATTACATTTATCGATTATCTACTATTCTGATGGCATATTTTTGGAATTAATTTCTTTTTATTTTTTGGGATTATTTCAAAGTTCTTATTGTGAACAAATTGTTTCCCAAATCAAAAAATGGAAAACTTTATGGAGAAAACCTAAATAAATATTAATTTATAATTTATTTGTATAAACACGACGAAAAAAAATATTTTAAGACGGACTCAAAATTTTGTCAAACAGTTCAAAATTTCGAGTTTTATGATAGTTTATTAATTTCGAACATTGGAAATATAAAATGAAGACTTTTGGAGTTAGTTGTTACTCAAATAGATTTTCATTATAAATAGACAAAAATTAATTAATATAAAATGATAATAATTAATGCACTATAAAAATAAATAATTAGTAAACGTTAAGCATTGCAATGAAAAGGTTTCTGTCATATTTAGGTACTTATAATATTTCCAATATTTCTAAAATAATTTTGGTACTTGTTCATTATTCATTATATATACTCAGAATTTATCCTACAATATATTTTCTCCCCTTATGGGTAATGCTCACAATGGTACTGCTCACACTCAACAACTCAAAATATTATTATTATTACTTCACTGAATTTTTGAATAATGAACTGGGGGTCCCGATAATGAGCAAGTACTATAATTTTTGTTATAATGAAATATTTTCGATATTTATTTTTTAACAATCTCTTAAATGTTTAAACAAAAAACCTATTTCCATGCGTAAATTTTGGTTAATTATTTTGGTCACAAGAACTTATTAAACGTCTATAAGTAAAAGTGAACACGTTGGCTCACCACTTAGTTGATGGGCAAAATAGGATTTTTGGAGGAAGATGAAAGAATGTGATCTACAAGCCTGGTGGTGAGTCCTTTTGAAGATGAAGGCAAAGAAGCGATTCAGCGAAAATGATATATAGTTAATTTTATCTTACCTGATAATGTCAGGAAACTGTCGAAATATATCATTAAAGTATATTTTAGTGGCCCTTTCCTATATTTTCCAGGATTATCCAAGTTTCTTATTACAAGGAATTTCATATAGTGATGGGTCCCTGAATTTTATATGAGTAGCATATCCGTTAACTACTTTGTTCACTCTTGATCGCCATAAATAAATTTTTTCAAGGTTTTTTTAATCTAATTGTCTTATTGGTTTTTCATTGAAAACGATTTATTAAATATTTTATTTGGGACATTTTCTTAATTAATTAATTTTTATTTTTTCTCTTTTCTAATTATTTTCTATTATTTAATGATTTACGTCTATCAAACAAATTCATTGTCTTATAACAATAAAATCTGTAAACAATATCCTTAAAAATTAAACAAATATAAAAATTCGCATTTATATTTCGATTTTATCATAAAATTTTAGTTAGTTTAAACAAAATAAAAAGTTAATATTGATAATTTTCAAGTGGTAAAAAACTCCACCAAATATATTTTTCTCTATAAGAAATCAAATCTAAAATTATTCCCAATTAACAACAATTTGATTTGATATTTTATCGTTGATTTAATAAACTATTTCTCATCATATTACTGAAATTTGTTGACATAAGGTAAACAGGGTGATGCTGGCTTAGGAAATTTATCATTTCAATCTTTTTTCTTCTTGTTTATTTTTTTGGTGAATTATATCTGATTGGATAAATATCCTTATAAATAAATTTTTATTTTGTTGATTTACTATTATTTTATCTTTAAAACACCAGATAAACTTTGGGAATATTAAACAAAATATTCGAAATCTATATTTTCAATTCTTTAGAAATGTTTAAAAAAAACTGTTGTGCCTAATAAAAGTACCAAAATAGTTATTATTTTTTAAAATATGTATAAAAATAAATCAAAAAATAAAAAGTACTACATAAAAACATTAATATTCTCGTATAAATCCTTTAATTCAAATTATTATTATTTCCTCCACTTCGTCTTAAACTTGGAAGACTGAGACCCTGTCTGGTAGTGCTGCTTCTCGATATGTAGGCCATTTTATCATATAATTATATCTAAACTCTCCTAATTGATGAATTTCTTCGCTGGAAAGTTTAACAATTTCGGGGTTATAATCATTTATTAATAAATTAGAATTTGGATTTAGACCAGAATAACCTAAAAACAACTGACGGGAGTGTCATTAACAGCTCGATGAAATTTAATGTTATATTCATAAATCATTCTTACATAAATTTCCGTTAACCATAAAGTTTACATAAGAGTTGTATTCTGCTTCCGTATTTATCTGAATTCTTTGCCTTTATAAAAAAATATTACATCTTTAAAATCGATTTATAATTTATTTAAAAAAATTATAATAATTTTGGTATTTTTATTAGGCACCACATGTTTAAAAAAACACTAATATGTTTATTGGGGAGTTTAAATTCATAATGAGTCGAGTGCAAAGCTATTAAAGTTCTAAATTTAATTAAAATTTGGAAAAAAGAAAAATCAATATTTCTCCTGGGGAAAGGGTATGTGCTGGTAGAAAATGAAAAGATTACTAAGAATATAATAATTTTAAATCGATGAAAGTTCCCATTACAAAATACAAACTAATAAATAAAATGGAAAAAAATCAGTGGTGAAATTGGAAAAAAAAGTTCTTATAATAATGAAAATATTGTTAATCATTCTAAAAAAAAATCCCCAAGCTTGAAAAACATAATAATTTTATTTTATTTATTCTCGATAAATATTTAGGACAATAAAATACGATAATGCTTGAAATTGAATTGAATAATGTCGGTTTGGTCCTAGGTAAGAAAAGGTAAAGTTAGCCTAATTTGTCGAAGACAAACAATATTAAAATTTCCGAATAGCGTTAATATCAGAGATTGTTTAGAACTGTTGGTCAGATTCTTAAAGAACTAAATAGTCTTCTGTTCAAACTTTTATTACTGAACAATTGAATCTTTCATATTACTACTATATTTGAAATAAAACATTTTTATTTTGGGTTTTGTCATTTTAATATAAAGTACATGGGCAGTCAGATTAAAATTTATTTCCAGTCAAATTTAATACAAATGAAAATTGTCAATTATTTTAGATAGAATCCAAATTTGAGAAAGAAAAATGGCTTGTATTTATAAAAAAAAATTACACTAGGACATAGTTCTGAAAATTTTGATATTGATAATGACTTAATAGAGCAAAATCAGATGTTTTTTAAATGTCGGGGGGCAATTGAAAACTGTCTTCATTAGAAGCAAGAAAGGCAAAGTATATAATATATAAATATTAAATAAGAATACAGTCATTTCCGGAGTTGTTTTTAATTATTTTATGAGGCGCTGGGCATTATAGATTTGGTTCCCTAAATATTTATAGAATTTATGCTTATTAAGAACAAACAACCAAGATTATCGAAAAATATTTATATGTATTTTCTAAAATTAGTTATAAAAATTGCAAAAGTCATTATTGGAATTTATTATTTATTAAAAATATCAACATTTACGTCAGTAAATATTCTTTAATGTGTAATATTTATTTTTTATATATATTATTTATGTAATAATTTTAATTTTGTCTGTTAATTACATATTTTAAAGAAAATAAAGTTTATTATTATTATTATTATTATTATTATTATTATTATTATTATTATTATTATTATTATTATTATTATTATTATTATTATTATCTTTATTATCTTTATTAAATAAATTTTATTTTTAGACTCCGAATCAGAATGTTTAAGCATCAGAACGGAGGTAATAATAATTAATTTATAACTTAAATATAAAATTAATTTATAATTTGAAACAAGAATTTTTTATTATATAACAAAAACAGCATCAAATTTTCATTTTTAATCATTTCACTTATGATTAATAATTCATTAATTTTATTCCACGTAATTGCAACTAATGCTGTTTAATTTCCCAAAATATTCTTTATGAAATTTTGAAACTTTCTACATTTTTTGTTTATATTGCTTGCCATTGGAATGGAATTTATCCTTTATCCTTACTGTAAAGATTCTAGTGATGATCAACGAGAGAGGTTTCTGTACCTCTGAGATTCGGTTCACGCGCATCAAAAATCGTTTTAAACACGAAAATCTATTTCATTAAACGTTTCACATCAAATAAAGTTGTGCGAGTTTACAAAAAATGATTAATCTTATAAATAGATATTTAGTTACGCAAAAAATATAAATTATTTAACTAGCCATTTTATCTTGTTTTCTGTCCACGCTTTTGTTATTTCTATTTTCATTGCTCTCTTCCTGTAGAAAATTGGATTATATATTTAGAATCCCAATTGTCAGTCAATATGAAACGAAATTTGACAGAATCTTTCTAAGCTGAATAAATAAATTTGTTTATCAGCATATGAGATAAACATAAAAGAAATGACTGCTTTGAAATGCTATTTTGATCATTTTTGTAAATCAGAAATTATTTATTACAAACTTTTATTTATATTCACTTGTTTTTTAGATAGTTAGAGTTGAATCTTATATATATATATATATATAATATATATATATATATATATATATATATATATATATATATATATATATATATATATATATATATATATATATATATATATATATATATATATATATATATATATATATATATATATATATATATATATTCAATTTTTTGCTGAATTCAATTGAAAAAAAATATGAGTTGTCGAGAAAGTAGAGATATGAATAGTAAATAAATAGTAATATACATAAAAGTTCATTTCTCCTTGATGCTTAGTAATAAGTATAATTCCACTTATAAATGTATTTTCGATGTCACTGGAAACTTTGAGTAGTAAACAGAAATCCATCACATCACTTGCAAATTAGCTAATTCACAGAAAAAATATCTCCAAACTTGTAAACATGGCGTATGAAAAATCATATTCACCTTTGGAGACCAAAATAGTCTTTACATAGAAACTGTTTACAAGTGCATCCGTAAACCTTTAGCTATTTTAACTTGTTATGGTAAGTATGCAATAGAGTTGAATCGCGTCTCCTGCATAGTACTGATGAGAGCCAAAAGTTCGAAACTAGTCTACTATTGGAATTTGCACTGGGTGTCACAAAGTCTGTAATGTTTATATTATTCAAATGTTAGATGTCCGAAAAAAAAATATTTTACACCAATAATAATAATAATAATAATAATAATAATAATAATAATAATAATAATAATAATAATAATAATAATAATAATAATAATAATAATAATAATAATAATAATAATAATAATAATAATAATAATAATAATAATAATAATCAATATTTTATGCATAAGATTAATATTTCTACAAAATAAATAATTTTCAATTTTTGTATAATCTTTTAACAAAGTTTTTTTAAGTCAAAATGAAAAAACTTTAACAAAAAAGTCTAAAAGTAAATCTTGTTAAAAAAGCCAAAATAAGCAAACTTTAAATATATTATATATTAAATATATTAGTAAAATATTATTTTTAATCTTAAAAATAGTTAGATAAATTTAATCAAATTTAATAAATTAAATAAATTATTAAAGGAGTGTAAAAATTAAACTTTCAAAAAATTATACCTAAATATTGGAAATCATAATTAACAGAATTTTTTGACTCCCATTAAACATTAAACATTGTACAAATACTCTTAACGAAAGATTCATCCAAATTATTTCATATGTTTCCTCTATTGAACTTTTGGTTTATCTTCTAAATATTCAAGAGTTATAGTATTAATTAATATTTTTTTTTCTTTTTTGACCAAAGTTTCCCGATTTATTCCTAAAAATGAGAAATTAGTATACACTTATTATTTAATAAACTTCTTCATTGGAATGTTGTCAGCATTACTATTATAAAATTTCATGTATGAATGATAATCACTAAAATAAATATTTATTGATTATAATAATAATAACATTATTATTATAAGAACTTTTCAATTTTCACCTCTGATTTCTTTTCAATTGTCATTGTATTTATAAAAATTTGATTATGAATCAATAAAGATATCCATGGTTTTTTAGATATTCACGAATTTTCAGTACAGTTTTTTTCAAGTGATTTACAATTATTAACAATTATTAAATTTTGGAACCTCCAGTGAAAATGTCAAACACACATAGAAATAAAAGTCACCAAATATTCACAAACATACAGACACATTAAATCAANGCACTTTCAAATGATCCATAATAAATTCGAAGCAATTCATATTTAATTTAATATTTAAGTAAATTTAAAATATTTTATTGTCTATTTTAACATCTAATTTATTTCTACAACCTCTTTCATATGTTAATTTACTAATCGCGTTAAATTTTCTTGTATTGTATTACTTCCATTTGTTTTATTCTTATTATTCATTTAAATTTTTGTTATTTATATACAATATACCCCTATTGTTTACTTTGTTGGGTTTTGGATTATTTCAAGTCGGTTCTCTCTGACTCCTGTGTACTTTAAATCAAAACAATGAACGACCCAACGTATATTGAAACAACAGTTTCACAATTTATTATCACGCTACAATTACTGATCAAAGTTTTATACGATTCTCCGCTCGGCGTTGATGCTTTGCAAACAAATAATATTCACCTTTTGATCCTTTAGCTTCTCTCGATTCACGTTTTCCTCGGTTTCTGTTTGGTTTAATTCCTTTTCACCTTTCCGTATTCTTAATTCTATTTCTTCTTTTCCCTACTTTCCCTAATTCGTCTACCAACTTTTCCTACAGTCTAATTCTTCGAACCCTAGCTGAGGCAAAATGCCGATTTTCTCTGATTTTCTCTTTGCTTATATACTCCTCGAAATCAGGATGACAAATGGTTATTGCCGAGCTTATCTTTCGTTTGATATTTTCTCCTACGTGTTTGCTTCGGCTGTCACCCATAATGGTCCAACGAATCCAGATAATTAATGGCCCTACCGGTCTTCCTACGCGCGCTATCTTCTCCTTACTCTTTTCCCATTAATCATTGTGTCAAGCTAATGGGCCCAAATCTTCCTTTTGTTTGCCTTTCTTCTTGTTTACCCAGCTCGGGTTTCCTTTATCTCTCGGGTTCTCCATTGGCTCGGGTTTCCCATTAGCTCGGGTTTTCCATTAGCCAATTAATTAATTAATTAACGTTTTCTGTTTTCATACATTTGAATGTTTTTCGACCCTTCCTAACCATTTTCTGATAAATCTCTAGCCATCATCTTGTTGATCATTAGCTAATCTATACCTGTCCCGTTTTTCCCATTCGATTTCGATGATTTTTCCATTTATTGATTTTTCTCGGATTTCCGGATTCTTGCCTTTCGTAATTGCTTTTGGCATTTTCTAATACTGTTTCCATCACACTTTCCTTTACTATTGATTCTGTGCGTGATCCCGCTTTTATTTGTCTTTTTTCTTCGCTTACTTTCTATTTGAATTCTTATTCTAAATTTCATTTAAATTTAAATTTTAATTTACAGACCTCAACAGATATAAGACAGCTAATTTATGGCAAAAATAGTAAAGACCAGGACAAATTCCAATTCCATATCACAGTATTAGTGTAGAGACTATTATTTTATAATTTATTATAATTATAATTTATCAAGGACATTATTCAATTTCGCCCTAAGTCGGTTATTGGTATCAATATACTTCTTTAAAATATTACTCTGTCTAAATTTAATGACCCTGGGAAGGTTTGTTAATCTTACATAATTCTTCTCTGGATAATGTGTTAGTATCAACTTCTCAACCTTCAAGGGGAAATGTCTAAAAATGATTTTTTTAGAAAAAAGTAATTGAAAATAAATATCGATTTCATAGCTTTTCCTGGTTCTTTCTGGCAGGCCATGAAATAAATTGTGTCATTTCCTATTTGAATGTTTTTGTAAAGTTAACGCAGAATTTATCAAAAATTTTAATTTTATTTTGTTCAATTAAAACAAATTCATTAAAATCAAAGAAATAATCTGAAATATCCTTTGCTCTCTGTCAACTGTTTTAGTTTCCAGAAATCGGCGCAGAAATAAATTATCTAATTTATGTTTTTTTGTAAATTTTTTAATTTTCATTTTCTAAATTGATATATTTTCCACTAATGATTGGAATTTGTCCCAGCCGCAAATAGCGCAAACCCCAGAAAACCACTCAATGACCTAATTGTACAATTGCAACAAAATTTTCGAGTCATTTTCTCTCGTTTCCATTAGAAAGTTTATGACAGTTTTGTCTTTAATAAATAAATTTTCTTTAATTGAAAATGATTGATCATTTTAGAGATTTCTAAAGCGTATTGGAATTACATTTTATCTGTTCTGTTCAGGAATTCGTCGATTATAATTGTAAGTAGTGCGTTAGAGGAAATAATTTTGCGTAAATTTGAAACTGGAAAAAAAAATCTAAATATTCAAAATTAATATTTTTATTGTAAAAATTTATGACATATGGATAAAACTGACCTGACCTTTACACTAACCTTTACTTTATGTAGTTTATATTAATGCTTCCATGCTTGTTTGATTAATATTGAGAACCTGGTCATTTAGATTATGTCAATGTTTATTATTTATCTCAGTTCGTTTAATAATACATCTGCTGTCAAATATATTTATCCACTTGGCATGAATATATACTTCACTTAATTTTTAAATAATATTTTTATTAACTATTGCGGTATTACTGTGGATTTTCACATAGTAGAAATCCTCTTCAATTTTAGATGAAGTTTGAATCGTATTTTTCAATAATTAAATTGTACAATTATCTGTGAAAAATAATTGTTCGGGCATCTTTAGACGAAAATATCAACACCAAAAAATCTAATATGTGAAAAGTATGAGATTAGTTTTTGTCAAAGACTAAAATTTAGTAATGGATTGAAAGAATTCGCTTAATTGTCGAAAAAGAAAAGATGATACAGAAATAAGATCTTGAAGCACAAACTCACTTTATCAAAGTTGGCAGTATATTTTTATACCAGTTTCTTGACTAGGAAGAAATAAGTGAAATTAAAAGATAGTTTTTGATTTATAAAATTTTTGATCATAAATTTTTTTTAATTAAATTTTTATTTTTTTTACTATTTGTTTTTTCTCTTTCTGATTTAAAATGTATCATTTGAATATTAAACTGAACAAAAAAGAATAAAAATCATTATAGGATCTCAATTTACCATAATAAATTATCGTAAAAGATTGATCATCAAATGTTTTCATTGAAAAACGAAATTAAAAAAAATTGAATGAAAAAGAAAAGTTACAAAATTAAATAACTTTTGATTTAAATAGAAAAAAAGTGTAACGATAAATTATATTAGATAGATTATATCCGTTAAAATGTTTGAGAATTTTAAGAATATTAAAAGCTCGAAAATTTGTATATAGAATAGAGAATTATCTACTTATATAAACTTGATTATGTGTACATCTGTAAATATAAATATCTGTAAATCTAAAGAAAGTTTATATTCTAAATTATTTTATAATTAAATTTTACGATGTATTTTTTTCTTTTTCTCTGAAGCTCAAGGTAGAGCTGTCGGATTCTAAATTAAAAGTATTTTCCTGCATAATTTTTTAATAATTTCAAAATAATTGTATTTTAACAATATGTTAACAATATGTTAATGGTTATTTATTTCGGAACAAAAAAAGCTATAATAAATTTGCATGCATTTTTCATTGTGTGTTTTGTGTTGGAATGTTCAATTATTTTTCTCTCACTCTTCACTAATCCTATAATAAAGTTATTAAATTTCGGAACAATACATTTCTACACACAGGTAAGTTTGTGTGTTCCTATACTATAAATTTATTGATTTTTTTTATATTATAGAAGTTACTAAATTTCGGAATGGTGTGTATTATATTATCTTTTATTTACCGCATCTATCTCTCTTTCATTCCGTGTAATTAGTGGTTATATCATCCACCTTAAATTATGTTACTACTTTTAATATAAATTATTATTATTATTATTATTATTATTATTATTATTATTATTATTATTATTATTATTATTATTATTATTAATATTATTATGACATGGCACTGATATAAATATTTT